>AWOL01S0003713.1:212654-228235 GCA_000715115.1 Nicotiana otophora
AAATAATACTTCGTAACTCCCTCGAGATGGGGTGTTACTCATATTATTCAGCGGGCACATACTATCATCTCCTGCTACCCGATTACTATCTTTAAGTTATTACCTAAAGCGCACTAGTTGATTCTAAATCATGCCTTATGCGTGCACTACCCGTCCCATACCTATGGTCCAGGAGGCATTTGAACCTCTATTTTGGGTGGTTCTAGACTTGACTTAGGCTGCTCAGAAAATGTTAAAACTAGGCGACAATTTAAAACAGATAGGACTGCAATTAAATACAATTAAAGGCTCAAGTTAGCCTTCGCGATTAGACAACAAAGGCACGCAGACTGATTTTTATGTAGGGTATTAGGCAGTTTCAGAATTGAGGGAGATTGAAGTCGTTAAGCCCTATAGACATAGCTTCTAGATGATCTGATTCAGATATGCAGGCTATTTTAGACCTATGATTTCTAAATTACCAGTTGTGAATACCTACTGCTGCTAAGTCGCTTATTACAGATTATAAGTTAATAGACCTACAGGCATGATCTCTAAATGGTTTGCACAGATAGTGAACCTTATTGGAAATGCTCAAAATTACCTATGCTTCCTAATAATTGTGTGGATGAGCAATGAAACAACGTTTGAAAAGCGAGTAGTGATATCTTATGGGCATGATTTCTAGAGATTGACGATTGGAACTGATTTTATACCTTTAGCTCTTATAGGCATGCTGTCTAGATGAACGAAATGAATTAATTAGTTAAAATTCTATAGGAATGGTATCTAATGAACATGGTGTGGATTAAAGAATAGTTGTTAGCAATTATTTCCTATAGGCATGCTATCTAGCAAAATATAGCAGTAGACATGGGAATAAATAGAGCACTCATGCTTTGACAGTACACCAGTTATGTGAGTGTGTGATTGCCCTAATAACATGATCTCTAATAGTGCACAAAGAGATTTAAATATAATAGGTCGGAAAGCAAATGTATCACACAAAATCCTATGAGCATGCTTTCTACCCTTTTTATGCAAGTATTAGGAGATACCCATTTCTCAATTTCACTATTACCCCAATTGCTATTACATAATTATTACAGACCCAATAATGAATAAATTATAAAGTGGTACAAGTAATAACAATAGGCCCAAGACAGGACCAAAGAGATACCCAGCACTGCCAGGCCTTCAACTAAGCTCTTTCTCCACCTTTTAGCACACACGGATCTCAACATAGCCCAGAAACCATAGGAGAACTCAAACCAAACCAAACAACCATGGTTTGATCATAGGATCCAGAAACCAATCAATCACACAAATCAATGTGCACATTTAACAGACAGAAGGAGGGACAGAGCTGAGTAGTAAAGAAAGTGACCAAAGAACCTCAGGTCCTAGTGTGCCAGAGTTCACAAGGGTCTCAAAATGGACCCCGAGCAGTACTTACACTAGGGAGGTTAATAGAGAAAGCTTTAGTGGCCTTGGCTTTCAGCCGGCCAAGAATTATACGTTCAGAATAGGGTAAATAACCAATGAGAATGAAAAATAGTGATCAACTGGTAGAATTTGAAGAAGTGCATTTGCATTTTTAGAAACAGGAATTGCAGAGGTGATAACACAATGAACATATCAGCAAAGAGGGTAAACAAACTTAAAAGATAGGTTGATATCACAAGTCCATACTTAGCATATTGGGACAGGGGACATTTGTGGGAAGCAAGTGGGGGAATTATGACTTCTCGGATTGCAAACTAATAAGCAAAGGTGCATTAGGCTAGTAAGACAAATAATAGAACATTAACCTACAGGTTCAAACCTAAGGGTAAAATTATGCTGCACACCAGAAGTTAAACAGACCAACTCATAGCAACAAGGTAAAACAGAGTCAAATGTCATGAGGGAAACTCAAGTTAGGAAGCTATTCTAAAAGGTTCCAACTAATTGCTAGGGAGTGTAGAGTTAGGCAGGGTAAGGATATACTAAGTAATAAAATGATCATAGGAGCAAATCATAGCTAGAATTAGGGTTTTAACATGGATTGGTGCATATCACAAATACAAATCAATCACTATAGAAATCCAGGACAAGGCAGGAAACAAACTGATGTCATATAACCAATGTAGATACTCAAAGTACTAATATATTAAGCTAAACAACTTCAAACAGTCTAAATTGTTCCAGTTAAACATAAACACATTTCAGAACTGGCAGTTTAGGTATAAGCAGATGCTAGAGAGGTTCATATCACAAACAGATTCGATACTAGCAGCGTTGCACATAGAGATAGTCTAGAAACACATTGGGTTATGAAATTTCAGAGATGTGAATATGCAAATCATGAGCACAAGAGAATGAATATTGCAAAGGCTAAAGAACTCACCAGTTATTGATTGACAAGTAGACAAAACAAGCAAGAATAGACTCCACAACACTTTGAACGTAAACACAACAGTATAACCCAGGACCTTAGATGCGTCAAGTTCCCAAGGGCTTCGAGGAACCCAGGGCAATGCTCGTACCCAATGAAGGTCGAAAAATAAGAATTCCGATGGCTTTGGCTTTTAGCCGGCCAAGAGCCAGAGTAGAACAAGAGAATAAGCGAATAACAGAGTGAAGATCTTTAGCTTTTTAGTGGGAATTTTGTGATCGAAGTTTATCCAAAAGGGAATGGGGGAGGGGTTTATATAGTAGTGAAAAAATCGAGCAATAATCAAGGAAACAAAGTAAATTAAGCAACAAACAAGGAAAATAAACATGCAAATCAATCTGAAAATCAATTTAAGAGAAAAATCTGTAAACCCTAGTTTTTTAGGGAAATGCAAATCAACAGAATCTAAACAAAAAATCGGACTCACATAGTAGCATAGAACGTATATAGACATAATAGCGTTCAAAAGCAGAGATTTGAACCATTTTGGTTCGATTTCGGAAGTGATTTGCTTTCCATGTTTAGGCAAGCACTTAGGTAATACCATAAGAGAACAACCAGTACCAAAAGGGGGTCAGATATGGCAAAAAATGGTAGTCGAATCCCATATTTAGTGGGATTAGGAGAAGGATTTAGGGGGGCGGCAGTTTAGGGTTCTTCAGAGAGAGAAGGGGAGGTTGAGAGAGTGTGAGGGCGGCGGGTTAGGGGATAATAGGTTAGGGTTTGGGGGTTGGGTTAATTAAAAGGGAAGGGTGAATAAGGGCCGTTGATCTTGAGAGATCAACGACCAAGATTAAAAGTTAGAACGGGCAGGTCATGGAGATGGGGCACCGATCGGGATTTGGATTAGTGGGTCATTTGGTTTGGGCTGGGGTATTTGGGCTAGATGTTTGAGGGTTTTGGGCCATTTATTTGGATCCGAAAATTGATTTAAAAATGGGCTGTTGTTTAAATACCCAATATTTATCAAAAAATAATTTATAAAAGTAATTAATAAATAACAAAAAATATTATTTGTGCACTAAAATTATCGGAAATAATAACTTAACATTAATATAAAAAGTTATTTCGGCACAAGTAATGTAATTATCCATGAATATAGGCTATTATTGCAAAAACGTGCAATTAGCCTAAAAATGCATATGCAATTATAGAAAAATGAAGTAGAATATTATAAAACATACATGTTAGTGTAAATAATAAGTTTGGATGATTAAATCATCATAAAAATAATGTGAAGGGTAATTATTGGATATTTATGTAATAAAATGCAGTAAGAAATTAATTTAGAGCTTCTAAAAATTATGGAAAATTATGAAAATCGCTTGTATGGGTTTGTAAACTAAATGATGATGCAAATATGCTATTTTGAAACTATATATACATTTTTTAAAAATATGAGGGAAAAATTAGGTATCAACAGCTGTGCCCCTCTTTACTCGGGAATGATGAAAGGATTGTCGGGTAAAGAAATGATGACCGATTTTGACCGAATAGGATAATTTTAAAAAGTAGAGGCCGAACTCTGGTTTCTGAGTTGCCTACATATCCCTGATATTACGGGAATCAGACCGCGTGTAGTTCTGGATCCAGCGGTGAACTGAGCCGATGGAGCTGTTGCAGGAATGGTCGTATGCTTCGGAAAGTGTTCCTTTAGGTAGGATAATATCAGATGAGTTTATATGAGGTTGTGAATAGATGTATCGCAGAACGATTACGGATGAGCATTTGAACTGTTATCAAGTGGAAGCGGGTAACGGACGGTGGTTGGCTGCATTTGAGGTAATTTCAGGATGTGAGCACCAAACGGAAACCGGAGCGAAGATTGCTCCCGTTTAAAAGAACGGTTACCTCCTGGATTACCTGCAAAACTTAAACGCAATGCATGCAAGTATATATAGGATTATTGCGAGAATTTAAACATGATGCAAATTGCCTTTGGACCATGAAAGTTATCTTTGGATGACGAGGATGATATCCTTAGACCATGATATCCTGGGCCATGAATCGCGTGATAAGGGATTCGCAGGCCATGAAATGATGTTCTCGGGACATGAAAATGGTGCCTCTGAACTATGACGCCTTTGAATAATGATGTGCAATATTAAGATATCCTGTTCGAGTTATCTTGGGTAGCATCTGGTTGTTTATAAAATAAAGTTTTCGAGAATACGTGCGTGCATTTGATGAATGTAGTCAATAGTAGTATGCAATATCAAGTAAGTTAGATGAACCAATGACCGTGACACTTTTAGAGACATTGTGACTTCCTTGCATTTAAAATTTTGAGGGTCCTCCTCAAAATTCTACCCCAGTTCAATAAGCAATTCTTTGACCGTTTTGCACGTGACGAAGTTGGCTGGACTTGCTCCAGAATTTCCCCCCTCAAAATTCTGCCCCAGTTTCTGACCATGGTGAAAATGAAGATTTTATTGAGTTGTGACCGAACCCACAGGGTTGCCTACGTATCCCCTCTTAAACGGGAATCAGGTCAAGCATAGTTCAGTTATATCAGATGAAGAAATGCAAACAATCTAAACATAGTATCTCTTGAATGTGTCTGAGTTGATAGGTTTTGGCCAAACTTCTCTGTCCATCTCTGCGAGTATGAGCGCTCCTCCTGTTAGTACTTTGTGAACTATGTAGGGCCCTTGCTAATTGGGTGAAAATTTTCCTTTGGCTTCATCTTGATGCGGGAAGATCCGCTTCAGCACCAGCTGCCCCGGTGTGAATTGTCTAGGCCTGACCCTTTTGTTGAAAGCTCTGGACATTCTGTTCTGGTAAAGTTGACCGTGACATACTCCGTTCATTCTTTTTCTGTCAATGAGGGCTAGTTGCTCAAAACGACTTCATATCCATTCTGCATCACTGAGTTCAGCTCTTGTATGATTCGCAAAGAAGGAATTTCTACTTCGGCGGGAATGACGACTTCAGTGCCATAGACCAGCAAATAAGGAGTTGCCCCAGTTGATGTGCGAACCGTGGTACGATATCCAAGTAGGGAAAATGGTAACTTCTCGTGTCATTGTTTGTGATTATCTACCATCTTCCTTAATATCTTCTTGATGTTCTTATTTGCGGCTTCCACAGCTCCATTCATTTGTCATTTTCAATTGCATTGACGCGCTCGATGCGATGGTATATTTCTCTCCCCAACTTTCTGCTATTCTCAATGACCGGAACAGTTTGATTGGTGTAAATGGGATTACTCCCGTCCCCATGGATGATCACTTCCTGATGGTTTCACTCAAACTTCATGACCTGATGTAGAGTAGAAGCTACGGCTCCAGCGGCGTATATTCAAGGTCGTCTCAATAATAGGTTGTAGGTAGCAGATATGTCCAACACTTGAAACTCAACATCAAACCAGGTTGAGCCCATCTATAGGCTGAGGTTGGTCTCCCCAAGTGTGGCCCTTTGAGACCCATCAAATGCTTTCACATTCATACTTCCTGCTCATATCTTGTGTAGACCTTTACCCAACCTTTTCAAAGTAGTTAGTGGACAGATGTTAAGACTCGAACCCCCATCTATCAGGACTCTGGAAATGAACTTGTCTTCAAACTGCACTGTGATATGCAGTGCCCTGTTGTGACTTAATCCTTCTGGTGGCAGCTCGTCTTTATGAAAAGTGATCTTGTGGCTTTCCAATACTTGGCCTACCATGTTGGCCATCTCTCCACTGATGATGTTGTTGGGTACATAGGCTTCGTTCAACACCTTCATCAGGGCATTCCTATGTGCCTCGGAGTTTTGCAGCAGTGATAAAATGGATATTGGAGCAGGGGTTTTGTTCAGATGATCAACCACAAAATATTCCCTTGCTTGCACCTTTCTCCAAAGGTCATCCGGGCCAGTCTCAATGACAGGTGATTTAGATGCAGTTTCTTTGCTCGTTCTTCCTAAATGCTCGGGTGTATAAACCCTACCAGTTCTGGTCATGCCTTGCGCTGCACCTGTTTCTTCCATTTTTGCTTTTCCTTTTCTTCTTGCTTCCACAACATAATCCCATGGTATAGCATTAGACTTATAAGACAGCGTTTGTGTTACCATCACGGTGAAGGGCGTTGTTACTTCAACCTCAAATGGAGTTGGTGTAGCTACCCCAACTTCAATTGGTGCCTGAGTCTGTACCATGATAGGTGTGAGAGTGATTGGAGATGTTTCAGAATTATTCCCTTCCCGAATGAGTCCAATTGACCCCTCTGAGTCCCATTCTTCATCGGTCTCTATCACGTTTACTCCTCCACCCCTGGGATCTGGGAGAGGATTGTTACGGACATTGGGTGCAACCTCTTTTTCCTGTACGACTTTGGTGTCAATTAATGTCTGAATCGTATCCTTCAAAGTACGACACTCATCAATAGTATGACCTTTCATGCCTGAGTGATAGGCACATGTCTTGTTTGGATTAATCCACTGGGAAGAGTTTTCCAGAGCAACAACGGGAATGAGAGTGATATAACCAACAACCTTCAATCTCTCGTACATCTAGTCTATAGGTTCAGCAATTGGGGTCGAAATTTGGTCTAGGTTTTTGGTAGTTTTGGCGGGCTGGTGGTGAGTGGTAGTATGCGGGTTAGGTGTTATAGGTATGGTAAGTGGTGGAAGGTTGTTGGTATCTGGGAGGTGAAGGATGATATGTAGGTGGAGGTGTTTGGTATGTGAGAGGAGACTTCGGACCTTGGGCTACCATTGCTGCACCTACTTCTTTCTTCTTGGAGATACCTCCTGACTGCAGGGCCTTATTTGTGGCTTGGAGTGCTTCAAAATTTGTCACCATTCCGCTTTTGATCCCTTCTTCTATTCTTTCTCCCAACTTGATGATATCAGAAAATTTATGGTTTTCAATAACTATCAATGTTTCATAGTATTGCGAATCCTGAACTCTGACGAAGAACTTATTCATTTGTTCTTCTTCCAGCGCTGACCTTTCTTTTGCAGCTTCAGACCACCACCAAGTAACATACTCGCGGAAAGTTTCCGCTGTCTTCTTCTTGAGATTTTGAATGTAGAAAACGTCTGGTGCATTTTCTGTGTTAAACTTGAACCGTTCCATGAAATCCGATGCCATGCTCACCCAATTAACCTATTTCTTTGGGTTCTGACTGATGTACCAAGATAGGGCATCTCCGGTGAGGCTTCTCATGAATAGCTTCATGCAGATTCTTTCATCCCTGCCAACTCCTATAAGCTTGTCACAATATGTTCTCAAATGCACATTCAGATCACCAGTCCCGTCGAACATTTCGAACTCAGGAGGTTTGTAACCCTCTGGAAGTTCTACATCTAGCTAAATACACAAATTTTCATAATGCAAACCCTCAATGCCTTTGCCCCCTTCGACACTTTGAACTCTGCTAGTAAGTTTCTTGAGCTCTTCCGCCATGTTCTTGATGAGCAGGTCCTTCTCAGCGTATTCGGGTATATATAGGGTCTGTTGTGGCGTATGGGGTAAAGTTTCCACGTATATGGGATTGCTTTGATGGAATCAGGGAATCTGGGTATAGTGGTGGTCGTTGGTTGAGTTTTGGGGATCATGGGTAGGTTGTGATACGTTTTGAGGAGTGTGGTAAGTGGTGGTTTGTGGATACGGAGTTGGATGGTGATGGTGTTGTGGAGGGGTAGGTACTGGTGGGGGATTATGGTTCTGAGGAGGTGTGGCGTATTAATAAGGCACGGGAGGATTTTGCGGATTTTGATTTTGTGTGTTTTGGGGAGGTGCCGGGTTTTGGGCATTTGTGTTTTGTTGGTTAATGTCAGGGACTTTTAGGGTGAGGGAAAGGTTTGCCAAGTTTCAGACCTGCTCAATTTCCCCTTGTAGTTCCACTATTTTCTGTTCCAGACGTAGGACCAATTCGTTCTATGCTGGAGTATTCCGACCGTCCGAGGTTTCAACGTTCTCTGCATTGTCCTTTCTGATACCGTTTAAATCGTTCATTTTTTCTTTCCCTTTGCTTTTGACTTTAGGATCACTTGGTGAAGGAGGAGGTGGAGGACCTCTAGATCTAGTATGATATGCGGATGATGCTAGTATGCATAAACCAACCTTTGGGGAATGGGAATAAATAAAGAAAAGAAAACAAAAAGCTAACCAAGTCAGTAAGGGATATTGAAAGAATGCTTGCAATATTGAACATGTGTTGCAGAATCAGTAAATAAATTCGCGTCCTAATTTGGGGGACCTCATTGTGCCCGAGGTAGGCCTAAGCGACACATAGACTTGGAGAAAATTGATGCCAATAATTGTGTCATTTCATTAATGTGAAAATGGATCAATTCCTTACTAAAACGGCAATAATAAGAAAGTCACTAATGGAATTTGCCCTATTACATTCGAAATCTAAAAATAAGTTAAAAATCAGTAAAGAACATCATTCCCTAACCTATTTGACCCCGGAGGGACCTTCTCCATGCTTGGCCCTCTTGGATCCATCAATCAAGTTCCCAGGTCACACATGTCCAATAGTAGGTAAGCCCTTGCTAGGTGACCTCCCTCACTGCCTTCCATATTTTGACAATCTGAGAGCCTCTTCCTCATCTTCCCTTCGAGTTCCATTAACCCTTGCTCCAAATATTCCAACCTTTCTGTTGATTTAGTAGCAATTTCTTTCCATTCGCCGATAGCTTCCATATCCACTTTGTGCTGTTCCAAATGTCTAGTTTCAGACTCGAAAACCCTCTTGCGCAACATCCTATACTTGACTTGTGCTTCAGCAACGTCATCGATAACCCTATTTTCCAAATTAATCCCTGGTTTGATATCTCCCACTATATCATCGACCAACCACGACGGGTAGAAGTATACATGGTCGGCGTAGGACCTGTCTGGCTCGATAGTGTCTTTCTCTACAATGACCTTTTGATTCCACATATGCTGCGCCTTGAACTTGAACGAAATGATGTTCCCTTTAAAGTCTGCTTTATACTGGACCATGTTGGAAACCCGAGGTATAACCTGCTTTCTTCCTGCTTGCCTCATTACTCTTATAGGAGCATAAAGATATATTCCTCTTAACCCTATCAACACTAAATGAGTGGTTTCTCTTGACCTGTTGATGAACTTGCTGCTAGGGAAACATTCGAGTATCCAGTGTACCCTTTCATCAGTCAAATTGTTGAAGAAACGCACACAGCTCACAGCATTTCCATGTTGCACGAACCTATCTGGGATAAATGTCATTCTTTTTGGATGATGGTAGGCTATATAGTCATTCAATGGTCGTCACAGAAGTTCCTGACGATATTCACCTCTCTGGAAATGTTCTAATAACCAAACCTATAGCAACAGATTACAGCCCTCGAAATGCCCATACCCTTGATTGCATCGATCTAGAGCTCGGTACATTTTGGCCAAGATCATGGCGATGATAGTGTAAGTTTGTCCTTCAATTCCTTCCATTAGAGTCCTAGCAACCATGGCTAAACGAGTGTGGATCCTCCCCCCTTTCATCGGAAATATCAGCAACCCCAAGAAACAGACAATGAACACAAAAACTTGGCGGTATTTCCAGCCCAAAGAAGTAATGGCAAGTTCATCACGGTGAAGGCGATCTGACTTGCTATGCCCATAACGTTTATAAAGGAATTCAAATGGTATGTATGACTCCTTCAGACAAAGTAATTCATCATTCTTCTTGGAACCCATCATTTTCAAAAAACCGTAGGGAGTGCGATTTTCTGGTACTAATAAACCCGGACTATCCCATGGAAGCCTAGCGAAGCCTCCTATTTCCTATAAGAGAGAAGACAGCTCTTTTCTCATCCCAAATCATAGTGGCGGCCTCAATCAATGCGTTATTTGGCCGGATGTCCAATAAGGAAGGTAAATTTTCGAGGACCCTTTTCACATGATTCTGGTCACTAGGTGAGAGGTTCTTCCACCAGTCAAGAAGCAAAGGTGGGATGTTTTGAACCATTCCAAACCTGGGAACTTCGTGCTTCATTTTCTGCAAAACAAATAGAGTTAGCCCCTTCCCCTCCGGGTCTGACTATTTACACATTAATGATCAACATATCAGCATGTTTTCTCCAAGTAATGCACATAATGTGATGGTGTCCATTGAGATTATGGAAATCCCGTCGGACTTTGGACCAGGCTTATCTTAGTGGATTATCACGTGGATAACGTCCTAATCCGTACTAGGTTTGACATGATGCATGTACAGTTGATATTGGAGTGAGGTTTCTAAAAGGGTCTAGACCGGTACCCTCAAGTGGACAACTTGAGAGGGAAAGGCACGGAACCATAGACTGCACCGCTGATCGACTAGTTTTACCGCAAATAAGCCTTTTCAAATTAAAAGGGTAATTTTGGGAAGAGCGTGGACACTCATCAAGTGCCGCTATGGTATTAGTTGGGAACGAGTGGAATATGA
Organism: Nicotiana otophora; assembly: GCA_000715115.1. Classification (NCBI taxonomy): domain Eukaryota; kingdom Viridiplantae; phylum Streptophyta; class Magnoliopsida; order Solanales; family Solanaceae; genus Nicotiana; species Nicotiana otophora. Next base: position 223,449 of record AWOL01S0003713.1, read on the forward strand.
TGTGGATCATGCTTTATGCAAAGATAATAAAACATTTTCAATTATTTGCATGATAAATATGTGAAAGCAATAAATGCAGTATTAAGATAAAACATAAAGGACGTAAAACGAAAGACAAAAGAAGAAGTTATTTCGGGGAACATAGGGAATATAATAAAGTGAGCAAGGGAGTAGGGGTGGGAGAGATATGATATAGCTAATAAATAGCAGTTAGAGCAACTAAGGGCGGATATGGAAAGGGATGTGCATGTTATAACAAATTTAAGGACATAAAGATGGAGAAGGGAAGGGCCGTGCATGTTATAACAGTTTTAGACAAGTAAAGGTGAACGGGAAAGAGATGTGCGTGTTATAGCAAATCTAACAAATAAATATGGAAAAGGAATGTGTGTTTATAACAGAGAAAACTAATCCACATAAGCCAAGTTCATTATGGTAAGAGCCTAAGTGTATATCCCCAATAGAGTTGCCATGCTGTCGTGCCCCTTTTTCTCACGAAATCGGATTTCGACATGTGACAACTCTTTTAAGAAAGTATTAAAAGAGGAGAGTTGCCACCTAACGGTTTAAGGTGCGTTAGGGCACCTATTTGCATATGACTCGGGTTAAACTAGTTTGCATCACCAAAGATCGGGTAAGGGCTCGAAATTACCTCGAAGAGAAGGTGTTAGGCACTCTTCGAGGTCCACAACTGTGGGTCCCGGCCGAACTTGAATTATATGAATTAGTCAGATAAACGAAGACAGAGAAAAACAAAAAAATTGGTAAATTTATTAAAAGACTTTGAGTACATGCGAACACTTGATTCAAAGATAAACAGGAATAAAATGGGGGGGAGGGGGTCCTAAGTTTTTTAGCCTAAAGGATCACCCCGTGCAATATAAATAATACTTCGTAACTTCCTCGAGATGGGGTGTTACTCGTATTATTAAGCGGGCACATACTATCATCTTCTGCTACTCGATTACTATCTTTAAGTTATTACCTAAAGCGCACTAGTTGATTCTAAATCGTGCCTTATCCGTGCACTACCCGTCCCATACCTATGGTCCAGGAGGCATTTTGACCTCTATTTTGGGTGGTTCTAGACTTGACTTAGGCTGCTCAGAAAATGTTAAAACTAGGCGTTCAAAACAAATAGGACTGCAAGTAAATACAATTAAAGGTTCAAAATGGACCCCAGGCAGTGCTTACACTAGGGAGGTTAATAGAGAAAACTTTAGTGGCCTTGGCTTTCAGCCGGCCAAGAATTATATGTTCAGAATAGGGTAAATAACCAATGATAATGAAAAATAGTGATCAACTGGTAGAATTTGAAGAAGTGCATTTGTATTTTTAGAAACAGGCATTACAGAGGTGGTCACACAATGAATATATCAGCAAAGAGGGTAAGCAAACTTAAAAGACAGGTTGATATCACAAGTCCACACTTAGCATATTGGGGCAGGGGACATTTGTGGGAAGCAAGGGGGGAAATTATGAATTCTGGGATTGCAAACTAATAAGCAAAGGTGTATTAGGCCAATAAGACAAACAATAGAACATTAACCTAACAGGTTCAAACCTAAGGGTAAAATTATGCTGCACATCAGAAGTTAAATAGACCAACTCATAGCAACAAGGCGAAACAGAGTCAAATGTCATGAGGAAAACTCAAGTTGGGAAGCTATTCTAAAAGGTTCCAACTAATTGCTAGGGAGTGCAGAGTTAGGTAGGGTAAGGATATACTAAGTGATAAAATGAACATATGAGTAAATCATAGCTAGAATGAGGGTTTTAACATAGATTGATGCATATCACAGATACAAATCAATCACTATAGAAATCCAGGACAAGGGAGGAAACAAACTGATGTCATATAACTAATTTAGACACTCAAAGTACAAATATATTAATCTAAACGACTTCAAACAATCTAAATTGTTCCAATTAAACATAAACATATTTCAGAACTGGCAGTTCAGGTATAAGTAGATGCTAGAAAGGTTCATATCACAAACAGATTCGATACTAGCAAGGTTGCACATAGAGATAGTCTAGAAACACATTGGGTTATGAAATTTCATAGATGTGAATGTGCAAACCATGAACACAAGAGAATGAATATTGGAAAGGCTAAAGAACTCACCAGTTACTGATTGACAAGTAGACAAAACAAGCAAGAACAGACTCCACAACACTTTGAACGTAAACACATCAGTATAACCGAGGACCTTAGATGCGTCAAGTTCCCAAGGGCTTCGAGGAACCCAGGGCAATGCTCGAACCCAAGGAAGGTCGAAAAATAGGAATTCCGGTGGCCTTGGCTTTCAGCCGGCCAAGAGCCAGAATAGAACAAGAGAATAAGCGAACAACATAGTAAAGATATTTAGCGTTTTAGTGGGAATTGTGTGATTCGAAGTCTGTCCAAAAGGGAATGGGGGAGGGGTTTATATAGTAGTGAAAGAATCGAGCAATAATCAAGGAAACCGAGTAAACTAAGCAACAAACAAGGAAAATAAACATGCAAATCATTCTGAAAATCAATTTAAGAGAGAAATCTGTAAACTTTAGTTTTTTAGGGAAAGTGTAAATCAACAGAATCTAAACAAAAAATTGGACTCACATAGTAGCATAGAACCAATATAGACAAAATAGCGTTCCATTTTGGTTCGATTTCGGAAGAGATTTGCTTGCCATGTTTAGGCAAGCACTTAGGTAATACCATAAGAGATCAACCAGTACCAAAAGGGGGTCAGATATGGCAAGAAATGGTAGTCGGATCCCATATTTAGTAGGATTAGGAGAAGGATTTAGGGGGGGGGGCGACGGTTTAGGGTTCTTTAGAGAGAGAAGGGGAGGTTGAGAGTGTGAGGGCGGCGGGTTAGGGGATAATAGGTTAGGGTTTGGGGGTTAGGTTAATTAAAAGGGAAGGGTGAATAAGGGTCGTTGAGAGATCAACGACCAAGATTTAAAGTTAGAACGGGCTGGTCATAGAGATGGGGCACCGACCGGGTTTTGGATTAGTGGGTCATTTGGTTTGGGCCGGGGTATTTGGGCTAGATGTTTGAGGATTTTGGGCCATTTATTTGGTCCGAAATTGGTTTAAAAAATGGGTTGTTGTTTAAATACCCAATATTTATCAAAAAAATTATTATAAAAGTAATTAATAAATATTAAAAAATATTATTTGTGTACTAAAATGATGGGAAATAATAACTTAACAGTAATATAAAAAGTTATTTTGGCACAATTAGTGTAATTATACATGAATATAGGCTATTATTACAAAAACGTGCAATTAGCCTAAAACTGCAAATGCAATTATAGAAAAATGAAGTAGAATATTGTAAAACATACATGTTGGTGTAAATAATAAGTTTGGATGATTAAATCATCATAAAAATAATTTTAAGGGTAATTATTGGATATTTATGTAATAAAATGCAGCAAGAAATTAATTTAGAGCTTCTAAAAATTATGAAAAATTATGAAATCGCTTGTATGGGTTTGTAAACTAAATGATGATGCAAATATGCTATTTTGAAAGTATATATACATTCTTTTAAAAATATGAGGGTAAAATTGGGTATCAACAATAATTACCATTCAAAGTAAGTGCAACCCTGGAGTTGATTCCAAAAAGATTGAAGATGCTCGATATTCCGAAGTATGATGGAACTTTGGATCCACAAGAGCATATCACAACTTATACTACGGCTAAAAAGGGAAATGACTTGGCCCCGCATGAGATCGAATATGTCATATTGAAGAAATTTGGCGATACCCTAACGAAGTGTCACACTCCAAAATGGAGGGGCAGGATGGGCACTCGGGCCTACGTCACTGAGCACCAACATAACGTACATCCATAACCATGCTATCATGCGTAAATGGGTCGAAAAGGCCGCCATGAGATAATCTTATTAAAAGATAAAAGAAAACTCGACAAAGGACGACCCAAAATGATATACAAGCTTATATACATGAGTGCCTACAAGGCCTCCATGACCATCAATACACATCACATTTGTCTACAAGCCTCTAAGGATTACATAAACATCATACGGTCGGGAAAGGACCGCGCCATACCCATGAACGTATATATAAGCATATCAACTCAAAGGCAACTCCGAAGCAAGTGTAGTGTAGTAACATCTTCCGCTGAGCTTATAACCTACTAAGGAGGATCGTCAACCTGTCTATCTGAACCTGCAGCACGACATACAATGTCCACAAAATAAAGACGTCAATATGAATAAATTATTGAATATGTAAGATAGGGAAGCATAAACAAGAACATTAATGAAAAGAGGGATAAATGAGATACATACATGTAACATCTGAATGCCTACGAGGGCGAATAGTATGTAATGCATGAAACATATATATAATATTAATAAAAATATACGCCTCTGTGGGCATCATCATTATACCGTACCCAGCCATAATAGGCTTGGTAAAAACGTACCCGACCATCATAAGGTTCGGTAGAATCGTACCCGACCATGTGGAGCTCGGTTAAATCCAACTAATCAGTGGTTGCATAATAAGTTCCGTACCGGCCGACTATAGCGTGGCTCGGTAGAGTAAAATAGATACATACATACATACATACATATATATATATATATATATATGTATGTATGTATGCATGTATATATATATATATGTATAAAATAGATACATACATACATACATACATACATACATATATATATATATGTATGTATGTATGCATGTATATATATATATATGTATAAAATAGATACATACATACATACATCTGTCTCTTATACACATCTTCA
>AWOL01S0003713.1:229398-251905 GCA_000715115.1 Nicotiana otophora
TATATATATATATATATATATATGTATGTATGTATGTATGTATATATATATATATGTATATATATAATATGTTGGACTCATGGAATCACATTTTGAACCTTTCGGAGTAATGTAAGGTCGGTAACATCCGAATACGTTATTAGAGCTAACTTGTCATCATGAATCTTATAAGAATCAGGATATACCAACAACATTTGATAACATAAGAATAAGAAAATCAACATCAACATCAATAGTTCCATAAGAAGGGAAACAATATAAGTACTGCTAGCTTTTGAGAGTGGAGTATCTTTGGAAGCGCGTTCGTTTCCATTACGTACAATCGAAGTCGTGCAAAAGAAAGAAAGGGTAGCCTCACATACCTTTGTCATTTACTTAACAACTCATCGAATAACTTCCCTTAGCACTTCAATATACACTGAGCCAAAGGAACCTATGGTTAATGCCATGGACGAACTTAAAACACATTTCTAAGCTGGTAGCTTTCTTATAGAAAATTGGGCATCACTTCCCATATATTTTCTTACTTTACCGATTTCAAAAAAACACCAAACAACAACATTAACAATATTAATAACTAATCCCATCCATTCAGCCCCTCAACAATATAAGAACAATTCCAACAACTTAAGCAATAGTACAACGAGCGGCAAGCTCGATTTACGATTAACAAAACTATGGATTGAAACCTATTTTCCTTCCAAAACATGTGAAAAACAGCAACCACAACATAATTAGTTTATTCCATGAATTTCTAGCCATAAAATACCATAAGGGGGCTTACAAAATAATTCAACAAACAACGACAACAAAACTACGATTTTCGACCTTTATCTTACAGGTTTTCAATCATACGAGCAAGCCATATCTCCTACAAGCTTAACTACATGTAGAGTAAGAGGTTACATACCTTCAAACTGATATAACAACTCTAATGTGATATTACTTCACCATAAAGTATCCTTCCAACACAGCCACAAGAACAAGGAAGAGAAACTAGCAACCACTTTGGGTTTCTCGGCACTAGAATCGCTTTTAAGTACTTGAAATCACTAGGGTTGATATGTAAACCCTTGGGAGAGTAATTTTTAGAACCTAAACTAATTAAACCCCCCTATCCCCCCCCCCCCACGAGCTGGAACCACACAAAATCAGCAACTACAAGAGAACAAGAAACTCACTAGCACGACGAGATTCCTGACACTTGATTTGTGTTGTTTGTCCTTTGTTTGGGTCTTGGATCATGAGATAACTTTTGAAGAAGGTTTGTAAGTGTCCAGGGTCTGGATAGAGTGAAAATGAGTTGTAGGCATCACATATATATCAAGATATTTTCACCGCCTCAAGTGGGTCCCAACGGGACTGACTGCGTAGTCTTAGAAAAATACAAATATTTCTCTATTCCAATATCGTATTGATGAAAGGTTTAATACATTGAAAACTAGGCTCTTAGACCTTCAATTTTGGTAGATGGAACATCCAGTAACTCCAATTATACTGGGAGAAATGCTCCGTGATATTAGACTCAAATATCAGTAGAATTATGAAGGTAACTTGCGATAACCTTTTCTCACTTTTGTCACACAACTTTCTTGACTTCAAAGCATATGATACATATATTATATGATTCAAATACCTTAAAATATGACCTCCTTAGCATATTAATCACCCCTAGTTTTACCTCAAAAGTACGGGTTATAACATCTTTGATTCGTTTAACTTCCAATGCTCACGATAATTCCTTAACACTTGTTTTAACCCATCACTTTCTTCGTAAAGGTCCTTAACCTCTCCGAATCATATTGATTCACATGCAATTCATTCTAACATGAAAGTACAGGGCGTAACATCCTTCCCTCCTTAGGAACATTCGTCCTTGAGTAAAGGCATCCGAGAGAAGAAACTATCTCTAATAAGAGATTTACTGAAAATTTTGGCAAAGTCTCCTTTGTTAATTTGACTATCCCAAACCTGTCAAGCAACCACACAACATACCATATGCCTCACAGGTCCACAAACAAGTAGTATTGTCTCATTTCTCCTGAAAATGATATAATGTGTCATCTCAGAGTATCAAAGCAATTGAGGGTTCTTAGATTTTATTTATTCTTTGGCTATTTATGTAATTTCTTGTGAGATACTCACATTCAAATAGAATCTTCAGACTTAGGTAAATGAGATATTTGAACTCCTTTCTCCTTTCAATTTTTATGTAATTCCTTCCACCTTCTTAAAGCGCTACATGCTTTCATGGGGTTACATTCCTTGGTCCCCTTCTTTATACCATAAACTCTCCGCTACTTGCATATTGTCTATCTGTACTACCCGAGAGGGGAATTGCAATGGATATCTTTCATATGGATACATGAAAACTGGGTGAGCGTATCTTCATTCCGAGGGAAACTCTAATTCATATGTCATTTGGTCTGTACTTCGAATTATTCGATATGAATCTTTATATCTTAGTTAACTTGTCGTACCATCTCATTACGTCTTTCATGGGCAAGATTTGCAAAAAGACCCCCCCCCCACCCCCACTATTGACTTGAAATTTTTAAATCTCATTGCCATGTGCCGAAATACGATTCGTAGTTTGTTATACTAAATCAGGCCCGGACAATTCTATCTTTCAAACTATCTTAGGGACAATGTGTACTTTTTACCACCCTTGACAATAAGTTACTCAATAAGAGGTAATTGATTATCTCACCCTTTCGTGAAGTCTATCACCTTTGTTCGTGACATATATTTGGCTCCGCCCGACCACCCGTCTATGGGTGAAATGTTGTACTATAATTAACTTATGCGTCCAAGTTTTGTTTTTGAGAGGACCTTCAGTAGTTAAACATAATCAGCACAAAAATATTATGTACTCGCACTACCTCTTGTGTTTTGCCATTTTACATCCCCTTTGATGATTTGTCAGTAGTAAGTGTGGTCGTCCAGATGGAATCGAACTTATCATATCCGTAATGATTTTCATGTCAACCATTTCTCGTTTCTATGTCTAGGTTACCATATTTTGTGTCAACCCACTGGATTTCTGATGTTCTATCTTGACTTGCTGAGAACTTGGACATTGTGCCACGAACTCTGCGATGTTCTTTTCATATCGTCTGGCTAACATAGTTCTTTGGCATTACTATATACCTTCAATATTCCCGTATAATGGAATAATGTGAATAATGGAACTCTATCCTAGTCTTATCTTATAATCCTGTAACATTCGGGACACACAAACGACCGAGATATCTCAAGACCCCTCCTTCAATAAACTCAAAAGATGTGATCTTCTTTTGCTGAATACCTCCTTTGATGTTTCCTAAAATAAAATTGTTGCATTAACATTCCTTTCTTGTTGGTCATAAAAAGTACCTCTACTAGATTCTGAACTACTATAACCCCATCGTCCGAGTCTACTAGGCGGATTCCTAAACCCGCTAATTAGTGAACTCTTCCAGCTAACTCTTTTCTTTCTGGCTTGCGCATTTATCCATCACTCACGGTTTTACGGCTAAACACATTTTCTATGATATTAGATATGTTCTCTTCACTCTAATTTATATAAGCCATCCTATATGAAAGGACACTCCTCCTCATCATTCTCGTGCCATTAGTTGCCAACGACTCCTTCTTTAGGCTTATTTTTATTACACCTTACTTGCAACTCTGTTCCTACTTTGAAACATTCTAGATCTCTCATACATATATAATTATGACATCGTTCTTGATTCCCATCCTCATGTTATCATACACGGTAAACGATAAATTCTGAACATACTCATCGGTTATACTCATAACCTAAAAGAAGCTGACGTTATCTAACAGCTCGTCCTTCTACTAACTCTTACTATTCTCATCCTTTTCTTATTTTCCTGTTCCATCCCAAGGCTTACCTTGAGTACTGACTTTATATTCATAACTTAATGTTACTAGCTTCCTTGTCATTGTTGTCATCTAGGGCATTTCTCGAGGCTGCAACTTCGTAGTAGTAAACTAATTTCGGAGTAGTTATGCCATTTGGATGTTTCCCCAGCTTCTTTTTGACTTCATGTATGCCCGTAACTAGGTTCTTCTCTATTTCCTTATCATTTCCTTAGTTGATTTATCTTTACATCTCAATTCCATATAATTACTTTTGATGTCATATTTACAACTTTGACTCCATCCTCAGATTAATGTCCCCAGATATAACGTATCCGACTACGCGCATCGTCAATTGGTAAATCAATCTTGTCTCATCTCCATATCGCTTGCACTCGCGTGCTACTTTAAAGTTTCCTGCTAATCCTTTTTTATTACAATCTTTCCATCATTTTCGTTATCAAACAAGGCCCGGTTCCAACTTAGTGTTTTACCATCTCATCTTTCCCCCTTTAGGAAATAATTAAATATTTCTTCGGTTGAAATCTTGCTTGTCTTTCCGTCTTTCGTAGATCTGTATACCTAGCAACTTAAAATTGATCTTGGAGTGACCTTTCTTCATCTGAAGCGATTACAGAGGTCTATATACGTAGAGGTTCATATAGTCTTGCTGGCATACTTTCTTTCGAGGAACTTAACTTTGGTTCACGTGGCTTGTTAAGGAGTTCTCTATAAATTCTTTCAGGTTTCTTCTTCCAATAATCACCTTCCTCCTTTTACTCATTCGCTCATTCTAGCATTGTAATGCTATTTAGTGTGAGAGTCCTTCGCATCTCTAATCGGTGTCTTTATTTTGATTCATCTTAAATCATCTTCCAACATTGGTGTCTCTCGGTTATATGGCTAAATTGACCTTCTGATAATCCCCATTAATATTATTAATTCACCCTTAATGAAAACATGGCCTACACTACTTTGTAGCCTCAAAGCTTACTTATTCCTTATCTTTTCTTGCCTACGAATCTTATCGCACTTCCATACGTTAACTTAAATCTTCTAATGGTCTCCCCCATTTCATACTTATCACTTTACTCATTTTTTTATACTTACTTTTCATAACATTCCACTTCTCAGCTTATTTGGAGTAATCCCAGCAGAACATCCTTGATTCTTGACTTCCCTTACTCTGACTGGCCCCGTTCTTTAGTCGTCCGATATGGCTCTACTTATTTAATAACCCTTTATGTTGTAAAACCTCCTCAATGGTATCTTTCAAATCCTACGCTTACCACCCATCTTTAATATACTTGCATATACTACGACTTACTCATAAGAATCAGAAACTATCCATCTGTACTTCCCTGTACACTCGGGTAACATTCTACTAGTCAGTATAAATGTTGCACCCTATTTTGCACTATTCAAAATAAGATTCAACTTGTGGTTTCTCTGTTGTTGATGAAAGAGAGTGGCCACCTAATATTTAAAGGTATATTAGGGTACCTATTTAATTACTAAAGGCTGTATTCTTTATTGGTCTACTAACCGGTGAGATCATGGGTAAGGCTTCTTGTTCTTCTAAGGGGAAGGTGTTAGGCACCCCTTAAAATTTATCCAAGGTAGCTTCATAGGACTTAGACTAGATTTAGAATTAATTATTTGTACTATGCCTTAACTAGTGTTCTAAGGGTATGGCTTACCATATATTAGGACATAATATGTATAAGGAGAGAGTATGGTTTAAAGAATATGGATTTAAAGAAGAGCCTTTAGGAAATTAGTGTTAGTATATATAAGCTTAAAAAGAACTTTGAGAGATGGAAACATTTGAATGAAAAGGAAAACAAGTAAAAGTTTTTTTTGTTTCCTAAATCATGTACCTCATGTCATTCTAATGTGGTAAAAGTGCTTTACAAATGATTCTAAGATATACCTTGGTTTTGAAGTAGAAAACTATTTGAAAGCCTTTGTTTTAGGGCAGCAACACCTTAATATTTCGAAATAGCTGATTCCTTTTAGAAAGATCAAATTCGCGACAATTCTGATTTTTGAAAGAGGGACAACTGCCTTTGTTAAGCATTTGGGCTTCAAAAATCTACGATAAGGATAAACATTCAATCTAATATATATTTATCAAATATATAATGGGATATAATAAGAGAAAATAACAACGAGCAATGACATAGTGTAACTGAAGAATGACGAAACAATATGTAAAGAGGTAAAGGGAAAGAAATGACTCTGGGAGGTTTGGGACTCAAAAGGTAGGCCCATCAGTAACAAATGACGAGCGACGGCAGACCCTTAGACCATAGTAGAGCTGGACTTGGGCCTGAGTTCTTAAATAACTCAACAGGCCCAAATCATTTGTACATGCCTAAGAAAGATAAAAGAGAAGGTCATTAGAACAACAGTATTGTGTGCATATCCATATATAAAATTCTTAATCAAAGACTAAGAGAAATCACTGACAATGTTCAAATGCTTAAGGAAATCATACTAAGAAAAGATTAAAAGAAGAGATTACTAATAATACCTAAATGCTAAGGGAATCATGCTAATGTGGAGGTTGTGTATAATGAATGCTCCACATTGCATACCTTTCGTTGTCATTAAATACCAAACCCAGAGAGAGTAATAAGTGTTAATGAATTAAAGTCTAAAGAGAGAGTTCTACTCAAGGCCGATGCCCCCTTTGAATCCCCCGACACTTCAAAGTTCCCAAGGGTCTCAAGGCACAGGGCAATGCTTGTTCTGGGGAGAGTAGCCCAACCTAGAGTTAAACTCTACTCTCAAATACTTTTAACCACCAAAGACTAACTCTTCCCTATAGGTTTGAATGCCAATGAGGCCCTCTCAATGCAAACCACCCACTATGACATGTCCTACCACACGAGCCTACTTTCCTTCGCAAACTAACACAACAAGAATACTTATGCTGTTATTGCTGAAAATTAGACAACATAAATCATACATCTCATAGTCAAATAAGGCACATAGTTTGGAATTGTAACAACTTTAGGATACAGAGACTAATGCCTTAACATTGATCATAGATGAGCATGCACTTAGGTTAATGACATTACTTGAATCCCCTGAGATCATTAATACGGATTCAGACAATGATACAAGCAGGTTATTGCATTTAACCAATAACAGTAGAAGGTTTCCCTTACACCAGATTCAATCCAGAATAACAAAGGAAAGAAAAAGACTGAGTATAAGTTTAAAACAGTGTTCAAAATGTAAAGTCATGAAGGATAAGCAAAGGTTCATACCAAATTCCCACACATACATAGATTTCTATCAAGCTTATGACTTCACAAGACAAGATGAGTCTCAAACATTGAGGAATCAGGTTGTCAGTATCATTAGGGATTAAGGATAGGGGAGACATCACGCTTAACAGACTAAAATCAACTACACAAGATTAGTTGAATAGGTAAACATGATAGAGTCATATTCAGATTATAAAAATAATCAACAGGGCACAACTATAGTTTGACTCACAGGAGATAGACTGATCATGACAATTATTACTGATATTTAAAGGAGAATCCATCTTAGTAGGACTGTTCACAAACTAACAGTTAGACATGGATGTAAAGCATTCATAATGAGGATTCAAACGATACTTAAGGACTAATAAATATTTATGAAAGCATTTTTGAACACTCAGGTTTCATAAGCTTTAACCCAGTGAGGCAGGGTTATTCTATGTATTTCATATATACCCTAGATAAGGTTATCTAACAACATCCCACATTTAGCATGACAGAACCTAGAGGCACATGGCATGTTAAATATGAAGACTGCAATAACAACCCTAAATATAGCATGATAGAACTCAAGAATATGGCATGATGAACAGAAAAGCCTAGGTAGGATAGCATAACTTAGAAGGATGCTGCAGGTTAAACATGATGACTATAGCAGAACCTAAATGCAGAACTCAAGAGAATATAACATGATGAATCATGAGAACTTACAATAGAATATTAGGTGGAACAAAATTCAGAATACAACATGATAAGCATGAAGGTTATAACAGAGCATTAGTGGAATAAAACTCAAAATGTAACATGAAGATTATGAAAGTTGCAACAGGACATTAACAGAGCTCAACAAGCAACATCAAAGTTATAACAGAACATTAGAGTAAGGTCTGAAGTCTTCGGTAGATGTGAGAAATCAGCAGGTTAAACAACTTAAACACATATGCCATTCAATACAGAAAAGGAGGTCATTGAAGTCACACAACTACCTAATTAACATTAAGTAAACACAACAAATTATCATAGATCATTAAATAGTCATAGTGCACCAAAATAAGTAATTAAAGGCTAAATAAATATTATAGACTAAGAAGTTAACCAAGAAAAATAATAACACGTTCATGATTTGTAATGAAGCAATTAAGAGAGAGAGGATGGAGGCATACTGACCTCTTTTGAGCAGCAAACCAAACAAAGGTTCTTGTTTAGTTGTATAGGATCAAGAACTCACCGGACCAATGCAATACTCAGAATCAGAGAGAAGCCAGAAACTAATTAGAACCCTAACACAATTTACTACTCAGAACTAAAAGCGAGATTTTTTCTAAGTAATTTTTGTCATGACCCAAAATCCACTAAAGGTCATGATGGAGCCTAATACCGCCGTCAGGCAAGCCAACGGTGATTGATCAACTTAATTACTCATTTTAGTATTTTGAAATCATAATTTTTCTTAATTAAATCGTAAGAAATTTACAGGGTGAATGATAATATTTACACAACCACAATAACGAACAACCCGTAGGAATCCTCAAAATCCGGTGTCACAAGTGCATGGCATTTTCTAAGGAGTACAACAATAATAAAACATTTGTCCAGAATGTAAATAAGACAAAATACAATAAATAGTGCAATGGAGACTCGGTGGACTGCAGTGCGTAGCCTGAATTGCTGCTCACATAAGATCTCCTCAACAGATGCGCCTACGCACCAAGATGATCACCAAATGAACCTGTCTAATCCTGCACATTTAGTGCAGAAGTACAGTATGAGTACGTAAATCAACGCGTACCCAGTAACTATCTAGCCTAACCCCGGAGAAGTAGTGATGAGGGGTTGTCATCGACACTTACTAGAGGTCCAAATAAATAATATGATAATTCATAACAGATATGAAGTGCACAACAATAGTGGAGTGAATTTGTAATTTCATATTTTTCCAATTATTTCTTTTAAAGTATACATTTCTCGATCTTGTATGCTACCTTAATATCTCAGAATGACAAGTGTCAATATCGAATAAATAAGGAATACCATAAAATGCCGAGCATCAGTGGAAGGTTTATCTCATGAATATTTAGACTAATAGCGATATAACGCAAGATTCTGCAGAGGTCGTTTGGCCCGATCCAGAATAATGTGTACACTATCGAGGGTCGTGCGGCACGAACCATAGATGCATCTATATATTACCGAGGCGTTTGGCCCGCTCCACAAGAAAGGAAGAAAGTTACCAAATTACGAGACACGTGTTTACAATACAGTACATGAGCACATAACGAATATAATCTTTACGCTTCTCAATTAACTCGCCCACACTCAAAGTGTTAAGGCTTGGCCTATTATACATATATTTATTTCTAAATCAAATTCAGATATAACTTTATTAATTAAGCCAGCAAAACGAGTTCAAATAATTCAATTGTTACATGATAAAGTCCTAAGTTTACCTGGACATAAACTTGCTTTAGCTACGTACGAACTCTCCTCAACTCGTGCGTACGTAGCACCCACAACTAGTTGCACATAACAATAAATATCACCTACGGGGTAGTTTCCCCATCACAAGATTAGACATGAGACTTACCTCGCTCTGAAGTTCCATAACCGGCTCCAATGCCACTCAAACACTTCAACCCGATGCCCGTCTCTTCAAAACTAGTCAAACAACGTGCAAACTGATCAAAATATACCCCAATACGTTTAATTTAACAATTTATAATGATTCCCAGCTTTGCTCAAAAGCCAACAAAGTCAGCCCTCGGGCCCACGCGCCCGGATTCTGAAAATGTTTGAAGATAAACTTTACCCTTAACACCACAAACTCATATATATAATTTATTCGTAATTCCATGTCCAATTTCGTGGTCAAATTCCAAAAATACCAAACTTTAGGTTTTCTACCAAAATTCCACACAATTTTACTAATTTCCATGTTTAAATCGTTATAGAATCCATGTATTTAACTTACAATAGGAGGGAATAACTTACCTTGCCATAGATGATGAAAACCTCCACTTGAAGCTCTCCAAAAATCGCCCCAAACCAAGAGAGAATATGAGTGAAATGAGCAAACTCCAGTTTTTAAAACCATCTACCTAGACGATCTTCCGCACATGCGGAAAATCCAACGCAGGTGCGGTTCCCTCAAAACTAGGGAAATCCGCTTCTGTAGACCAATTTCCGCTCCTGCGTGACCGCTTCTGCGGTCCCCCACATGCTCCTGCACTCCCGTATGTGCGGATGTCCTCCGCTTCTGCGATCCAGCTGCCCCTCTCGTTTTCTGCTTCTGCGGAGCACCTTTCGCATCTGCGGGCTCGCAGATGCGGAAATAGCCTCGCATCTGCGGCCACCCTAGCTCAGTCCAATTGTCGCTTCTGCGGCCCCAATGCCGCACCTACGGGCTCGCACCTGCGTCCCTTTCCACGCAGGTGCGATTGCACCAGAACGCAGCTACCTCAGCCCTTCACCCCAGTCCAAACTCGATCCGTTTTTGATCCGATCCTCACCCGAGGCTCCCGGGACCCCGTCTAAACATACCAACACATCCCAAAACACGACACGAACTTAGTCGAGGCCTCAAATCACACCAAACAATATCGAAACCACAAATCGACTACCGAATTCTTCTTTAAACTTTTCAAACTTTCAAACTTTGACGAACGCGTCCGATTCATATCAAAACAATCCGGAATGACGCCAAACTTTGCGCACAGGTCACAAATCACGATACAAACCTATTCCAAGGCCCGAAACTCCAAACAGACATCGATAACATAAAAATCCACTCCAAACCAAACTTATGAAATTTTAAAACTTCCAAAAATGCCAACTTTCCATAATAAGCGCCGAAATGCTCCCGGGTGATCCGATACTCAACCCGAATATAAGTCCAAGTCCGAAATCATCATACAAACCTATTGGAACCTTAGTCAATTCTTCCAACTTAAAGTTTTCGAAATTAGAATTTTCTTTCCAAATCAACTGCGAACTTTCTGAAATTCAATTCCGACGACACGTACAAGTTATAATATTTGAAGTGAAGCTATTCAAAGCCTCAAACCGCTGAGCGATGCGCTAGAGCTCAAAACGACCGGTCGGGTCGTTACATTCTCCCCCACTTAAATATATATTCGTCGTCCAACGTGCTAAGGATTTCTCTGGAGTTGTCCAAAATCACTTTTTAACACCTCGTGCACCTACCCGTGATACTACAACCCATGTGAGCATATTAGCTCGAGCCAGACTGAAGATTCTCCCTCTTTATTTAGTCAATAAGCCTTAGAACCAAATTCCAACCTCTTAATTCCTCCACAAGACCTGATTCTAACATATGAGCACCGTATAAACCCTACACATTGCAGCCAACATGACCATGTTCTTCCGCTGAAATCACACCATGCACCACATAAGTCGCTTGACCATAACAACATCCTTTGACAACAATAATTGCAAATTCCACGAATCCGATGCCCACAACACACCTCATGACGCATATAAGTCCTGTTCCAACTCTCGCAATACTGCCATGATGAAAGAGATAGTTAGAAACTAACAACCACTCGTCGAATCAACAAATCATGGAGTCTCTCCTTCTGATAAGGACCATTACCTCATTCTGAACTGAATAATGATATTTGCTCTTAAATATACCTTATATAAATCTGATTATACTAATTTCAGGTCCAATAATCTCGTCTCACCCAGTACAAACTGCTCAGGCAATGAGTCACCTCAAATACTGGCCAAGAGCTTATGTCGCACTATCAAAGCGCCAACAAGCTACCACTCAAATATAACTCATAAGGAAGAACGAACTCTGATAGGGAATTACCCAGCCTGCGTAACGAATAAAATGATCGAATAGATGCTATGAACCTACCTCAGGGTTGAAAAACAAGGAACACAAAATAAGTGTAAGGAACTATGCTCAACATCTCGTTGTTGTGGCGTGCAACCCGATCCAACATGACTCTGTTGCAGCGTGAAACCCGATCCAAAGATGACAATATTATGGCGTGCAACCCGATCCAAACAATATACCCATGGTGGCATGCCACCCAATCCGCACATAATAATCAAGAAGAAAACACACATCAAGCCGTAACGCTTATACTTACGAAATACCTGAATATTGACAGCAGACACGCCAAGTGCACAATACAAATCCTGGGGAGACAGATAGAGCTGTACGCTACGAAACCCAAGAACAACTAAGGTACGATATATGATCTGCATCTCGAGAGCCATCCTGCTCACACAACACCACAAGCTACGTGGGACCTCAACACATGTGCAAATAATCAAGACGTCTCATAACCCACATGGCACAATAGAGATTTACATGAAATAGCTGACGACGGGAATAACATACAACGCCCGAAGACTCCTCCGCAAGCAATGCTCTGCCGAACAAACACATCCGACGTGAGGTAGAGCACACACTCACATTAGACCCACCAATGGACCTCAAACCAATTCTGATCATACCATACTGGGACAATAGCCTTCCAAAGTTCCACAATGGCCCTATTCATGACACATAAGAACATCCATCAAATCTGAAACAAACTCACACGGTCCACAGCCCAAGGAATAGAATGCCTCTCAGGCATAAACCCTCGCATTTGCAATATTACCATAACCTCCATACCTGGTTTTAATCTTTCACAATCAAATGACTAACATGACATACTTATAAAAGTTTCTCGTAGGGTACACTCCCACGACCCTCCGCACCAGGTAGCAAAGTCTGCACATCCATATCACCAACCAGACTAATCTGTAAAGCAATTCAAGAACCCATAAATCAATACACAATGCTCCTTCCATAGAACACCATTCCCAGGCGACACTAGGATAATGTCAGCTTACTTTGAATATCTAAACTCTTCCCAGCTCACCCGAGCTCGTGACATTCTTGTCAACACCGAACCGCAACCTTGATCCTCAACTTTCAAATTCCCATTCCGCTTACTGCACCTATCATGCCTCTACGCGAGAATACAAGAATTCATCATAACCCCTGAACTACTAGTAGAATAAGCACGCTAGAAACCTTTCACTTAGATCAGTTCAGAAGAACCAATGCAACACGCAACTGAATTCCTAAAAATACAAACCCCAAGTCGTGATCTAAACCGCCATGACTCTTCCGGAATCCATTTACACCACAAGGCCATTTGAATCAAATACCTTCCAAATCAATCAAGTTGTGGTGGCGCTCAAGCCCACGCGTACAACCACAAACCACATGTATAACTTTATGCTGAAGGAACTGATCACTGCCACAATCATGCTGATTCAACCATTACTAACCGACCCAACTTCTTCCAATTTACTCTTGACTTGCCTTCGAAATAATATTAGCTCCATTAAAAAACGTAACGAACCAAATCTACACTCATCCCGAGTGACCCACATCATGAGACCACATCGTCTCATTACTCATGAACCATCTCATACTCTCCTTACACGCACAATAGCATCTCCAACTGGTACACCTATTCTGCAAGACCTTCCGCAAATCCGAAGCTATTTCTTTCTTTCCTTCAATACTGCACTGCATACCCGATGATAACATAAAACATTCCAAGTCCTTAGGCACTGCACTTAAATTCTTGAACCCACTAGGACCGTTGTTGAGAGTCACCCACTCTGACCTGATCCCGAATATAACCTAACTTCGATGCTTTGCTAGCACATGAACACCCTCTCAAAGAAAGAACCAATTGAATTATTTTCCTTGTACATTACATCCACAAGAAGCATAAACTCTGAGTCTTCGCAAATCCTGCACCTCAATCGATAAGGCAAAGTATAGAACACATTCATTGAGTTCTTAGTTTGAATTACTCCTCACATTTTCTTTTCTTAGTCATAAATAATCCACCAACGCATCGATAACCAGAACCGCATAAGCAGAAAACCACGCGATCTAATCGTAGACGGTGGGGCTCCCCCACTTAGCTTTAAGCTACCATTACATAAACCCAGAACCCACGAGGATTTCTCCTTCACAATTACCATGATCTCGCACCTTTATCCCGCCAAATTTCTTGAAATGTTTGTCACTTCTTATGAACATTCTGAATTATCCGCCACAATCGCATATTTGACCTTCTGTCGGTTAGTAAGTAGAACTCTTCATAGAAACTTCATCAAATCACACAACCGCTGACCTATCCACATGTGATAGCCCACCTATTGAATTCCATACCGATATCTCCTACGACGCTGCACTGTGTACAACTACTACGAAATCAGTAAACCCTCCTGAGCCTGTGCTCATCCACCAGTTCTACAAGTCCGTTCATTCCCCATTGACATCAATTGAAAGTCCGACAATACATTCCAAACTCGAAGTTATGTTGCATCCCAATGATAATCATGTTTTCACACCCCTCTTCATTTCAAGCAAACTCCTTTCTGCCACATTCAATGTTCCTCAATACAATAGCCACCATCCCAAATAAAATTCGTAGACCAAATCATCTTCCATCATGATTCCCAAATCGCTCTGAACTTTCTCAAGGCATGCTACTGTCCTGCCACAGAATCCATATGCTAATCTGCCACTCTCAATTCGATTAAACCATTTTCTTTAAGTAACTGCTTGACCTCTATGTTTCATACTACCCAATTGTCCTTCTTTAAGACACCTCATGCCATGTCCTTCTTCATACTCCGCTGTCCAATTGTTGCCTCAAATCAAATCCATACATGTAGCACTTGAACTAATGAATTGCTACCAACTCTAAACCTCCTATAAGATCATCTTTCTCGAGCCATCAACACTAGAAACACCAATTCGATTTTGAAACCGCTACACTCTGCTATCTCCGATAACAGCTTCTTAAGCGCCACTTCCTCAATATCTATCCCCGAAGGCAAATCGAAGAAGACCCTAACACTGGCGAACCTTAGATGCGTTCCCAACAAGGACGACGATACCACATCACAAATGAGAATTCCACCACGCTCGAAAATACCAAGTCTCGTCACTCCATCAACCAAAGCCTGAACATCCATAGTTCGATTGCGCTTCCCTTGCTGGAATTAAATGATGAACCTCTAAACCATGCACTGAAAAATCCTCTATTTAAGTCATTCACTGTCTCGACACATAGACAAGCAGACCATTACACCAACACTGTGCGATAACAATGCATGAATATCATAGCAATCCATGCATAGCCTCAAAACCATAGGAGGTAGAGATACTAAACTAAAACGACAGACTTCCACAAGGCGACGATAATAGCCTGCCCAAACACGCAGGGAAAAACATCCTGCACCCCTTCTGCAGTACCAATACCACTACTCGACATCTAACTGATAACAAGCACTTCACGTCACATAAGATTGAGAAGGAAGGAAATAAAGGCACAAGCCTCAATGGAATCTAACCACAGGATGAGGAAATCAAGAAGGGAAGTGCTCCTAATAGCCTTGTAGCCTCTCGAAGATAAGTAAAGACGTCTCCGTACCGATCCGCAAGACTCTATTAGACTTGCTCATGACTCGCGAGACCCAAGTTAACCTAATGCTCTGATACCAAGCTTCCATCACCCAAAATCCACTAAAGGTCGTGATGGCGCCTAACACCGCCGTTAGGCAAGCCAACGGTGATTGATCAACTTAATTACTCATTTTAGTATTTTGAAATCATAATTTTTCTTAATTAAATCGTATGAAATTTACAGGGTGAATGATAATATTTACACAACCACAATAAGGAACAACCCGTAGGAACTCCCAAAATCCAGTGTCACAAGTGCATGGGTATTTTCTAAGGAGTACAACAATAATACAATATTTGTCCAGAATGTAAATAAGCAGGATAAAATAAATAGTACAATGGAGACTCGGTGGGCTGCGATGCGTAGCTTGAATTTCAGCTCACATAAAGTCTCCTCAACAGATGCGCCTACGCGCCAAAATGATCAACAAATGAACCTGTCAGATCCTGCACATTTAGTGCAGAAGTGCAGCATGAATACGTAAATTAATACGTACCCAGTAATTATCTAGCCTAAACCCAAATAAATAATGATGATGGGTCGATATCGACACTTACTAGAGGTACAAATAAATAATATGATAATTCATAACGGATATGAAGAGCACAACAATAGTGGAGTAAATCTGTAATTTCATAATTTTCCAGTTATTTCTTTTAAAGTATAAATTTCTCGATCTTGTATTCTACCTTAATATCTCAGAATGCCAAGTGTCAATATCGAATAAATAAGGAATACCATAAAATGCCGGGCATCACAGGAAGGTTTATCTCGTGAATATTCGGACTAATAGCGATATAACGCATGATTCTGCTGAGGTCGTTTGGCCCGATCCAGAATAATGTGTACACTGTCGAGGGTCGTGCGACATGAACCATAGATGCATCTATATATTGCCGAGGCGTTTGGCCCGCTCCACAAGAAAGAAAAAGAGTTATCGAATTACGAGACACGTGTTTACAATACAGTACATGAGCACATAACAAATATAATCTTTACGCTTCTCAATTAACTCACCCAAATTCAAAGTATTAAGGCTCAACGTATTATACATATATTTATTTCTAAATAAAATTTAGATATAACTTTAATTAATTAAGCCAGCAGAACGAGTTCAAATAATTCAATTATTACATGATAAAGTCCTAAATCTATCCGGACATAAACATGCTTTAGCTACGTACAAACTCTTGTCACCTCATGCGTACGTAGCACCCACAACTAGTTGCACATAACAATAAATATCACCTAGGGGGTAGTTTCCCCCTCACAAGGTTAGATAAGAGACTTACCTCGCTCCGAAGTTCCTTAACCGGCTCCAACACCATTCAAACACTTCAACCCGATGCCCGTCTCTTCAAAACTAGTCAAACAACGTGAAAACCAATCAAAATATACCCCAATACATATAATTTAACAATTTATAATAATTCCCAGCTTCGCTCAAAAGCCAACAAAGTCAGCCCTCGGGCCCACACGCCCGGAAATAGGCTCGCATCTGCGGCCACCCCAGCTCAGTCTAATTGTCACTTCTGCGGCCCCAACACCGCACCTTCGGGCTCGCACCTATGGCCCTTTCCATGCAGGTGTGATTGCACCATATCCCGGTTGCCTCAGCCTTTCACCCTAGTCCAAACTCGATCCGTTTTCGATTTGATCCGCACCCGGGCCCCCCTGAGACCCCATCCAAATATACCAATACATCCCAAAACATGACACGGACTTAGTCGAGGCTTCAAATCACACCAAACAACATCGAAACCATGACTCGACGATCTAATCCTTATTTAATCTTTTCAAACTTTCAAACTTCGACGAACGCGTCCGAGTCATATCAAAATATTCTGGAATGACGCCAAACTTTGTACATGTCACAAATCATGATACGAACCTATTCTAAGGCTCAGAACTCTAAACAGATATCGATAAAATATAAATCCACTTCAAAGCAAACTTCTGAAATTTTAAAACTTCCAAATATGCCAACTTTCCATAATAAGCGCCGAAATGCTCCCGGGTGATCCGATACTCAACCCGTACATACGCCCAAGTCCAAAATTATCATAAGAACCTATTGGAACCTTCAAATCCTAATTCCGAGGTTGTTTACTCAAAATTTGAATCTTAGTCAATTCTTCCAACTTAAAGCTTTCCAAATTAGAATTTTCTTTCCAAATCAACTCTGAACTTTTCGAAATGCAATTCCGACCACACGTACAAGTCATAATACCTGAAGTGAAGCTATGTGAGGCCTCAAACCACTGAACGATATGCTAGAGATCAAAACAACCGGCCGGGTCGTTACAATTTCGTAGTAGCTTCTTGTGCCTATTCGTTAAAATCCTTCTTATTGTGTTTGGTCTGGTTGGTGAGAGAATTGAAAGCCCTTTTTATAGTGCCATTAGTGGCTGAGGGTTTCAAAAAATTTCAAATTCAGTAGTAGAAGATGACGACTACTAGATGATGCAAGCATAGGCGAGTGAAAATCATAGTACAAATAGGGAAAACCGTTAGGGATTTTACCTGAGAGGAGCGAAGTTAACCGTTGAGGTACGAGAGACCACTGGTCAGAACCCTAATACCTAGAGGTCATTGCATTTGACCTCTGGGTGTCGAATATCAGCATTGAAACCATTTAGCGTCTCAGGCTTGCTTTGATTTGAAAATACAGAGGAGGAGGTCTGGCGAGTTGAAATTTCACCTTTTTGTTCTGACTTCTTTGAATAGGGCTATTGAGATAAATGATGAAAATAGAAAGGGAGTGATGAGTTTCGTAGTACAGAGACAAAACAAATGGCCATGCATGCCATGGATTTGAAAACCACAGATGATTTGAAGTTTCATCTTTTGGTTAGGTTTTTCGGATTTGGGGTTATGAGTTTCAAAGGCGAAATGAGCAAAGATTCAGCGAGAATCAGGGGTAATAAGGTAGAAGGAACATTTTCTAGTCATGATTCATGATCTTGCACTAATTAGTGCAAGCTTTGGGTGATTGACGGGTCTGAGAGTTTGAGAGAGATGAGAGAAGAAGGGGAAAGGGGGCGGCTGAGTGTTTGGTGTGAATGATTAGGGTTAAGGGTATTGGGGGTCATCTCTAGGTTTAAGAAAGAGAGATGAGATCTGGGCCGTTGGACCTATTGATCAACGATCCTGATAATTTGGGCATTAAAGAATTGAAATGTGAAAAGGTCATGGCCGTTGGATTGTTGTATTTGGACGGCTGAGATCAAGTCTAGTGGAGTACTAAAATATTAAAAACAATGGGGATAAAACGCGGGCCGTTGATCTGATAGATCAATGGTCCAGATTCATTGTGCTTTCTTTGTGAGTGAGAGAGGCAAGTGACGTGGCAAAATTCGATTGGCTTAGGAAGAGTGACCCGAATTGCCAAGATGGAAAGAGATGGGGTGTTTGGACTGGGTACTTTCTGGATTGGGCTTGTCTTTTGGGCTGAAATTGACTTAGACAATAACCACTTGTATTTTAATTAGAAATTGCAATTGTAACCTTTTAGTTTTAACCCCCTTTAAAATTGATTTAATTAAACTTAATTATTTTCAATAAAATATAGAAAAATTATAATTACCAAACATACTACTAATTATTATAATTAATTATTTATGAAATACTTTGTCTTCTAAATTATAACACAAAATCTGAACATAATAATCATATTAATCAGAATTTGAGAAATAATTCATGAAATTAATTATAAAGCCCTGATGGTGTATTTTATAAATTTCCTCAATGATAAAAAGTAGTAAGTATATTTATAATTACATAATGTCAATACTAGGTTATTAATTTCAAAACTAATAGTTAATCAATTTTGTAAATAGGTATTTATTGATAGAAAATACTTTCAAAACATTCATTGTAAATTATTAAGTATAAATAAATTAATTTTAAAAGGGAGGGTAAAGATTGGCCATCAACAATAAATATTTTAAAAGAATATTGGGCAATGCATCCGTCATAATCTAGATGATGGTTCGTAACTCACTAACTTGATAGGATGTAAGTACGACCCTTAATTATCGTTCAAATATAAGAACTCTACTCTGGCCTTTATTTTATATTTGTCACCTATTTCCATTGGGTTGCCCTGAACCCTTGTTAAGATGATAGAATTCAAACTCTACGATCAAAATATTAGTAATATATAACATACAGTACCTTGCCACCAACTCATAAAAGAAGGATGTCTTACAAAATACCATTTATATACCTGTGTCTAGTAAGTAGTCTCAGACAGCACCGAATCCCGATGCTCCATCTCACTCCTATCTTAGTGTTTACGAATAAACTTTGGACACATCTGTATCCTTTGGCTCTTACTACCAGACCAAAAATAGAAACCCATATTTGCACGACATGGTCTAACATGTACACGATCGCACTAGCGACACAGTGGCGAGGGCGACTCCACTCTACCAGTACTAACATGATCCTGACATTGACATTTGTGAGCCCTGCCTCGGCCTTACCTAAGAGCTCTGATAATGCACAAATTGTTGTTCAGACCTAGTCTGTCGCAAATTACCACCACTATGTACCCCTCTATAATCACTAACTTCCCTGGCCCTCTTAGTTCATTTAATAGCCTCATCGGGATCAAATCCTATAAATAATAATGGGACTCATTCCATGGACTCCAAAAGATGTGAACTTCCTGACCCTGCACCACTTTTCCCACATCCCGATCAAACAAAGCCGGTGGTGGAACTGGTAAAGCTGATGATGCTGGAGCTTCCCTTATCCCCTTTAGTCATGGCATAACCGAGGCTATCTAAGGATGTGACTCACTCTAGGCCTCAGAGAGATCTGTTTCAATAGAGGGTGTACCTCTCACACCCTTGTCCAATCCTTCCTTATCATTCCCGCCAGTTGTAGCCCTTATGGAAAAGAACATCTTTGAACAACCTAAGTCAACACATAAGTTAGACTCGACTTCCTATAATTCAGCTCTATTGCACGATCTAGAATATGAAAGGAAGGTAACCATCCTAAATGTTCCGCAACCTCCTGTTTATAAGTATGGTGCACAACACACCCATTAATAAGACTCTACTAGACACGGCTTGCAGACTCCCTATGACAGACCTGCTTTGATACCAAGATTATCACACCCCAAAACGGAGGAGCAGGACAGGCATTCGGGCCTACCTCATCGAGCACAAACATAACGTACATCAATAACCATGCTATCATGCATAAATGAGCTGAAAACGCCACCATGAGATAATCTGATCAAAACATGAAAGAAAATTCGACAAAGGACGACCCAAAATGATATACAAGCTTATATATATAAGACATACGGGCCTACGAGGCTGCCATGACCATCAGTACACATAAAATCTGTCTACAAGCCTATAAGGAGTACATAAATATCATACGGTTGGGACAGGATCCCGTCATACCTGTGAACATATATATAAGCATACATACTCAAAGGCAACTCAGAAGTAAGTGGAGTGCACTGACATCTTCCACTAAGCTGATAACCTACTAAGGAGGATCGTCAACTTGTATATCTGGACGTACAACACAACATACAACATCATATCTGAATGCCTCTAAGGGAGAATGATATGCAATGCATGATATATATATATATAATATTATTAAAAACATGCGCCTCAGTAGGAATCATCATTATAACGTATCCTGCCGTAACATGCTAGGTAAAAATATACCCGGCCATCATAAGGCTCGGTAGAATCGTATCCGGCCACGTGGAGCTCAGTAAAATCTAACTGATCAATGGTTGCACAATAAATGTCCCGCATACTATTATAAAGTATGATGGACACATGGAATCACACTTTCAATCTTTCGGAGTGATGTCAGGCTGGTAACCTCCGAATACATTATTAGAGCTAACTCGTCATCATGAATCTTACAAGAATCAAGAAATACCAAAAACATTTGATAACATAAGAATAAGAGAATCAACATCAGCATCAATAGATCCATAAGAAGGGAAACAATGTAAGTACTGCTAGCTTTTGAGAGTGGAGTATCTTTGGAAGCTCGTTCGTTTACATTACGTAAAATCAGAGTCGTGCAAAATAAAGAAAGGGATAGGCTCATATACCTTTTTCATTTACTTAAAGACTCAACAAAACTTCCCATAGCACTTCAATCTACACCAAGACAACATAACCTATGGTCAATGCCATAGACGAACTTAAAACACATTTCTAAGCTAGCAACTCTCTTATAGAAAATTGGGCAGCACTTTCCATACATTTCCTTACTTTCCCGATTTCAAAACAACACCAAACAACAATATTAACAATATCAATAACTAATCCCATCCATTCAGCCCCTCAACAATGTAAGAACAATTCCAACAACTCAAGCAATAGTACAACAAGCGGCAAACTCGATTTACGATTAACAAAACTATGGATTGAAACCACTTTTCCTTCCAAAACATCTGAAAAACAGCAACCACAACATACATAGTTTATTCCATGAATTTCCAGCCACAAAATATCATTAGGGGGCTTACAAAATAATTTCACACACAACAACAACAAAACTATGATTTCCAACCTTTATCTTATGGGTTTTCAATCATACGTGCTAGCCATAACTCCTACAAGATTAAATACATGTAGAGTAAGAGGTTCCTTACCTTCAAATAGATATAACAACTCAAATTTGAGATTACTTCTCCATAAAGTATCCTTCCAATGTAGCCACAAGAACAAGGAAGAGAAACTAGCAAGCACTTTGGGTTTCTCGGCGCTAGAATCGCTTTGATGTACTTGAAATAACTTAGGGTTGATATGAAACCCTTGGGAGAGTATTTTTCAGAACCTAAACCACTTACCC
>AWOL01S0003713.1:254126-278607 GCA_000715115.1 Nicotiana otophora
TATATATATATATATATATATATCAAGATATTTCCACCGCCTCAAGTGGGTCCCAACGGGGATGATTGTGCAGTCTCGTAAAAATACGAATATCTCTCTACTCCGATGTCGTATTGACGAACAGTTTAATGCGTTGAAAACTAGACGTTTAGACCTTATATTTCATAGATGGAACATCCTGTAAATCAAATTATATTGGGATAAATTCTCCGTGACATTAGACCCAAATTTCAGTAGAATTATAAAGGTAATTTGCGATAACATTTTTCGACTTTTATCATACAACTTGCTTGACTTCAAAATGTATGATACAAATATTATATAATTCAAATACCTTAAAACATGATCTCCTTAGCATATTAAGCACCCCTAATTTTACCCCAAAAGTACGGGTTATAACATCTTTGATTTGTTTAACTTCCAACGCTCATGCTAATTCCTTAACACTTGTTTTAAGCCGTCACTATCTTTGTAAAGGTACTTAACCTTTCCGACTCATATTGATTCACATACGATGCATTCTAACATGAAATTACGGGGCTTAACACGAAGGGTGATTTAAGTATTGAGCATTCGGTTGACTCTTTTGAAATGCTTACAGATTCTTTTATTAAAGCTAATGCTGGGGCAAGGAATGTCCATGCTAGGAATGCTGACATATTTAGAATCGCTCAAGGAGAATCTAAACTGTTACGAGAGTTTGTAATCCAATTTCAAAAGGTAAATATGTTGTTGCCGGTAGTACAGGATGAGTGGGCAGTTAAAGTATTCACCAAAGGTCTCAATCCAATGAGCTCCGATGCCTCCAAGAAATAAAAGTAAAGCCTGTTGGATTTTCAGGAAAGCACATGTGCAAATGTCCAAAATCATTATGAATCAAGAAACATAATTGAAAATGATCAACTGCATTCTTCAGTGTCATCCAAGGGTCACAATCGCGATTGGAATTAGGAAATATTCAAAACTGATTTAGATGCAGATCTAAGATCTACCGAGAGTCGTTTCCAGCCTTATGAATTAGATGATGGCGTGGATATAAAGGATTTCAATCATCAGATAGGTTTGTAATAGATAGAAGGACGGATCGAGATCGGAGAAGCAGAGTTTTGTAGGAGAATGAGCCATCGGGATCCAGGGATTCAGGACATCCTCGGTTGTCCGATTACAGCTTCAATATTAGCTTGGTAGAATTGGTTTCTTCTTTGAGAAACATCAAGGAGGCTAGATTTTTGAAGCTAATTTGGTTGGATCCTAATCAAAGGGATCCTAGTCTATGGTGTGAATTTCACGGAATACATGACCACCGAACTAGGGACTGCCGGCATCTTCATGAAGAGGTAGAAATACTGTTAAAGAACAGTCATCTTAGAGAAGTTTTGAGTAATTGGGCCATGAACAACTATGGGAGGAATCGAGATGCTACTGAACCAGCAAATTCGATTGCACGGTCACCTCGTCTAACAATAAACATGATTATTGGTGGATTTGAAGTAAATGAGGTAACGATTTTGGAAGGAAAGAAGACAAAGATATCGGTAACTCATGGCAAACGACTCCGTGGAGTTTTAGAAAATGAGGAAATTACCTTTACGGAAGAAGATGCTGATGGCCTTATTTTACCGAACGACGACGCTCTAGTAATATCACTTATTATTTTAGATTTTAAAATTAAATATGTGTTGGTTGATCCAGGTAGTTCAGCCAATATAATCTAGTTGAGGGTTCTGGAATACGCAAATTTAACCGAAAACATAGTTTTAGCAACAAAGCTGATATTTAGCTTAAAGGATATATATTTATATGTATATCGCCTCGTGTTTTAGTCGTGTTGCGCCGATTTTAGATGTAAAATGTAATTTATGTTAATTTGTGGTATTTTTATATGTAAAAATCATCTAGAGGCAATATGGGGCGAGAAGTGCGAGATTAGAACTAAAACAGAGAAAAATGAGAAAATATTGAATTCCAGCGCCACAGGCAGTGCCCCACGCCACATGTGGCGCCGTTTATAGAATGTCTAGGTGGCCAGCGCCAGGACCAGTGCCCCACGCTGCCCTGGATGCTGGTGACGAGAATTTCTTCAACTTTGCCCGGGATAAGGTTATTTCGGCCCTAAACCTACCGAACGCGTATAAAAGCAAGACTAAGCCTATTTTGAGGAGGGAGACGCCACTTTGAAGGAACAATACACACGAGAAATATCGGAGAGCGAGGATATCTCAGTTTTCTTCATCCTTTCTTAGTATTTTCAATTATCCAACACTTGTGAAATTGTTGATATTATCATGAGTGGCTAAAACCTATAGTTCTGGGGTTGTGATTTAGCCATGAATATTATTGTTTAACGTTGACTTAACCTTAATTATAATTCACCAATATATGGTTGTTTATTCAATTCTGTGATTAATTGCTTAATTATTTGGCCAGCAGTTAGGTTCTATTTATTATCTATGCTATGTTTGGGAAAGCCATGTTTAGAATAGAGAAGAATTGAAGATAGCATGATCTTAACTCTGAGGGAGGCGGATTTTTTGTTAGGATAGAAACACCATGGTTAATTAAATATCGTAATCTTAATGCGTTCTTAATAGATTGATTTCATAGGAATATAGGCGTTAATTTATTTTGAATAGGCGAGTAGTATTTCGGGAGAAGGCTACGAGAGCAATTGTTCGATTAATTAGCAACCATGAGCGAATTGTATGAAAGGGAGAGTTAACTATAACACAATAGGTTTGGTTAATAGATCACAACCCTAGAATATTCGTTTCTACTGAATACACAACAACTTATTTGCTGCTTGGTAATTTAGTTACTAGTTAGAATTATTGCTTCGTATAATCACACTTTTGAACTCTGAAATACTTGACTGAATAATAATTTTGGTGAAACTAGTGAGTAGTTAATACAAGTCTCTGTGGGTTCGACACTCGATTTATCAATTTATTACTTGTACGACCACGTATACTTGCGTGTGCGTTTGGGAGCAACAAGTTTTTGGCACCGTTGCCGGGGACTTGAAAATTGACTACTTTCTAATTTTAGCTTTAATTGTTTATTTCGTCAAGTCTAACGTTACTTGATTGTTGCTCTGCTCTTGGGGACCTTGATTGAATGCGAAGGGTCAGAAGCCAGGACTATCACGATCTAATTTCCCTATAGGCCGTGATGGTGCCCAGTGTCGCCGCTAGGCAAGCCAACGGTGAACTAACCATGTACCTATTCTTTTAACATTTTTGAAATAATTGATTTTTAATTATTAAATAAGTGAGAGATGAGAAATCTAATAAAATAAAGCGTAACCATTTATAAGATAAAGTGTGGTGAAATGAATACTCAAAAATTATTAAGTGTCTACTAGAAAACATTCCAAGACCTGGTATCACAAGTGTATGAGTTACTAGTAGAATACACAAAACACTAAGCTACTATCCGAAATAAAGTAGACAGAAAGTAAATATAAAAGAAAGACTTCGGGTGCTGCGGAACGGGCTCAGAAGGCAGCTCGCCGCTAAGTCTCGGGGTATCAGGAGTACGTACCGGGATGATATCCAGATGAACCTGCCTCAGATCCTGTACGGTTAGTGCAGAAGTGTAGCGTGAGTACATAAACAACATGTACCCATTACGTATCTAGTCTAACCTCTAAGAAGTAGTGACGAGGGGTCGACTTCGACACTTACTATGGGCTAACAATAAAATACCAAAATTCTAACTAAGCAAGAGTTATGTAAATAACCATAAAACTCAGTAAACGAGCAGTGAATAAATAATCCTTTCACTAATAGTAAATCTCAAGTCGATTTCCATCATAAAATAATTGTAACCTCTCAAGCCAATAAAAACCATATCAAGAAAACTTAGGCTCCAAGTATTATTATGCACGATTTATGCTGAGGTCGTACGACCCGATCCCAAAATATTTATATATCGTGTGCACTGTCGAGGGTCGAATGGCACGATTCATAGATGCATCTATTAACCTGCCGAGGCGAACGACCCCCTCCCATGAGAGTAGAGGAATTTACATCGGTCACGGAAATACTTGCAACGCGAGTGAACATAGATTTCTCAAACGTATTATAAAATTGTTCAATTCTTCCCAAACATATGAAATCCAAACTGGGGATTTTAAATCTGAAAAATCATTAATCTCGGTTCTATTTAAGACAATTAATAGCGTAATCAACATAATAGTGCAAACAAAGCATGGTGTAAATCTAAGACTACCCGGACATTACATGGAATATAGCTACGCACGGACTCTCATCAACTTAGTGCGTACGTAGCTCCCCACACAAGTAATTTAAAACAAAAGTACACCTAACGGGATGAGTTCCCTTTTACAAGGTTAGGCAATAGACTTACCTCATTCTCAAGCTTACTTTCGATCCATAAATATGCTTTAAATTCTCAACTCGGTGCCAAACAACCCGAAACTAGTCAGATGTTATATTAATTTATCAATATATGTTCAAAAGTTCGCAATTTAACTATTAGAGTAATCACTCAACCCAAATTGGAATATTCCTAAAATTCACCCCCGGGCTCACGTGCCCGGATTTCAGAAATTTTCGAAGATAAATGTTACCCATAACCTCGCGAACTCAAATATACAATTTTCACTCAAACCCACAACCATTTTCGTGGTTATATCACATTTTTATCAAAACCTAGGTTTCTTCATCTAAACCCATAATTTTCATAATTTTACAGGTTAAAATCTACCCATAATCTATATATTTAACTTACATTGGATAGAAATTACTTACCTCCAATAGCTGTGTGAAAAACCTTCTCTAAGAAGCTCCAAAATCGCCCAAGAAGTGAAAGAAATGAGTCAAAAAATGGCCTAAGTCCCGTAATAAATGAACCTTTATGCCTCTAGGATTTCCACTTCTGCGGCTCCATGGCCACATATGCGGAAAAAGTCTTGCAGATGCAGCTCCCCCTCAGTTGGACTCTTCCGCATCTGTGGGCCTCAGGCCTGCTTCTGTGGGTCCGCTGCTGCGATGCGTGTGCCGCACCTGCGGTTTCTGCCGCTTTTGCGGTTGCTTCCATCGAACCTGCGCGTTTGCAGGTGCGCACCCTCATCCGCATCTGTGATTCCCGGGATGCCTACGCTTGGACACTTGTGCGGCTGTTAGCTCGCTTCTGCGAGCTCGCACATGCAGCTGGCCCTCCGCAGGTGCGATTGCACTAGAAGCTTGATGTTTCACTGTTCTTCCAAGGCCAAACGACTTCCATGCATCATCCGAATGGCATCCGGGGCCTCCGAGTCCCCGTCCAAACATACCAATAAGTTTGTAAACATAAAATGGACTCGCTCGCACCCTCAAAACGCGGAAAACAACTTTAAACTAAGAATCGCAACCCAAAACCAATGGGATCAACTTATGAACTTCAAATTCTTCCAACTTACTTCGAACATGCCAATTCATACTTAAACTACTTGGAATGACACCAAATTTTGTGTGCAAGTCTTAAATCACCATACGGAACTATTCCCAGGCTTGGAATCACAAACAGACCTCAATAAAACAAAATCCTACCCTAAACCTAATTTAAAGAACTTTTAAACTTTCAATGCGCCAACGTTCAACTTTATGCGCCGAAACGCTTCCGGGTCATCCAAAACCAGATTCGAACATACGCCCAAGTCCAAAATCATCATACGAACCTATTGGGACCGTCAAATCCCGATTCCGGGGTCGTATACTAGAAATGTTTACCCAAGTCAAACTTAACCCTTTAAAGCCAATAATGAGGAACTAAGTATTCCGATTTCAACCCGAACCCTTCTAAATCCCAAACTAACCATCCCCGCAAGTCATAAAATAATAAAAGTACATACCGCGAGTCTTATTAGGGGAATGGGGATCAAGAAAGAAAAACGACCGGCCGGGTTGTTACATTCTCCACCTCTTAAACAAACGTTCGTCCTCGAACGGGTGTAGAATCATACCTTGAGTGCTAAATAGGTGTGGATATCTGCTCTGCACATCCTCCTCGGCCTCCCAAGTTGCCTCCTCGACTTGTTGGCCCCTCTACTGAACTTGTACCAGATAAATATTTTTGAACCTCAATTGGCGAACCTGCCTGCCAATAATGGCAATTGGCTCCTCCTCATAACCCAAGCTCTCATCTAGTTGTACCGTGTTGAAGTCTAACACATGCGACCTATCAGCATGATACCTCCGGAGCATAGACATATGGAAAACCGGATGAAATCCCAATAGACTGGGAGGCAAAGCAAGGTCATAAGTAACCTCCCCAACTCGCCTAAACACCTCAAATGGACCTATAAATCTTGGGCTTAACTTGGCCTTCTTTCCGAACCTCATGATTCCTTTCATCGGCGAGATCTTCAAGAGGACCTTCTCGCCCACCATAAATGATAAATCACGCGCCTTCTGATCCGCGTAACTCTTCTGTCTGGACTGTGCTGTGCGAAGTCACTCCTAAATTAACTTTACCTTTTCCAAGGCATCCTTCACTAAATCAGTACCATATAACTTAGCCTCGCCGGGCTCAAATCATCCGATGGGCGAACGACATTGCCGACCATATAAAGTCTCAAATGGAGCCATCTCGATGCTGGACTGATAACTGTTGTTGTAAGAAAACTCGGCCAAAGGCAAGAATCAATCCCACTGCCCTTCGAAGACAATCACACATGCTATGAGCATATCTTCCACGATCGAACCGTTTGCTCCGACTGCCCGTCAGTCTGCGGATGAAATGTTGTGCTGAGCTCTACCCAGGTCCCCAACTCACCATGTACTTCCCTCCAGAAATAAGAAGTAAACTAAGGGCCTCTATCTAATATAATAGAGACTGGCATACCATGCAACCGAACAATTTCCTAAATGTAAATCTGGGCCAACCTCTCTGAAGAGTACGTGGTCATCACCGGAATGAAGTGTGCCGACTTGGTCAACCTATCGACAATGACCCAAACTGCATCAAACTTCTGCAAGGTCCGCGGCAACCCCACTACGAAATCCATAGTAATGTGCTCCCATTTCCACTAAGGTATAGTCATCTGCTGGAGTAGGCCACCCGGCCTCTGATGCTCGTACTTAACCTGCTGGAAATTAAGGCACCTTGCTACATACTCAACTATATCCTTCTTCATCCGCCGCCACAAATAATTCTGCCTCAGGTCGCGATACATCTTCGTAGCGCCTGGATGAATAGAATACCGAGAACTGTGTGCCTCCTATAGAATCTTTTCCCTCAATCTATCAATATTAGGGATATGTAGGCAACCCTGGATTCGCAGAACACCATCCTCGCCGATAGTAACCTCCTTGGCACCACCCTATAGTACCTTATCTCTAAGAACCAACAAGTGCGGGTTATCATACTGGCGAGCCTTGATCTGCTCGAATAGTTAGGACTGGGCAACGACGCATG
Organism: Nicotiana otophora; assembly: GCA_000715115.1. Classification (NCBI taxonomy): domain Eukaryota; kingdom Viridiplantae; phylum Streptophyta; class Magnoliopsida; order Solanales; family Solanaceae; genus Nicotiana; species Nicotiana otophora. The sequence continues at coordinate 261,546 of AWOL01S0003713.1, forward strand.
CAAGAACTCAGCTGGGCTCTGAAATATTCTACCTCACAAGTCTGTTAGCTAAGGACTGAATGTCCAAAGCTAGTGGCCTCTTCTCTGCTGAATCGAATGCCAAAATACCCATACTCTCAGCCTTTCTGCTCAAGGCATCCGCAACTATATTCGCCTTGCCCAGATGATAAAGGATGGTAATATCATAATCTTTTAGTAACTCAAGCCACCTGCGCTGCCTCAAATTGAGATCTCTCTGCTTGAACAAATGCTGCAAGTTGCGATGATCGGTGTAAACCTCACAGGACACCCCATAAAGATAATGCCTCCAGATCTTGAGAGCATGAACAATCGCGGCCAACTCCAAATCGTGTACAAGGTGATTCTTCTCGTGGGGCTTCAGTTGACGTGAAGCATATGAAATAACTCGCCCCTCCTGCATCAATACGCAACTCAAACTAATATGTGAAGCATCACAATACAGAGTATACATCCATGAATTGGAAGGCAACACTAACACTGATGCTGAAATCAATGCGATCTTGAGCTTCCTAAAGCTTGCCTCAGAATCATCGGACCATCGGAACGGAGCACCCTTCTGGGTCAATCTAGTCAAAGGTGCTGCAATAGATGAGAAGCCCTCCACAAATCAGCGATAATAGCCTGCTAACCCTAAGAAGCTCCTGATCTCAGTCGCAGTAATAGGATGAGGCCAACTCTAAACTGCCTCGATCTTCTTGGGATATATCTTAATACCCTCGCTTGATACAACATGTCCCAAGAATGCCACAGAATCAAGCCAAAACTCACACTTGGAGAACTTAACATATAACTTCTGTTCCCGCAAGGTCTGAAGCACCACTCTCAAATGCTGCTCGTGCTCCTCCATGCTACGTGAGTAGATCAAAATGTTATCAATGAAGACAATGATAAACGAATCAATATATGACCTGAACACCCCGTTCATTAAATGCATAAATACTGCAGGGGCATTAGTCAAACTGAAGGACATCACTAGGAACTCATAATGGCCATATCTAGTCTAGAAGGCCATATTCGGAACATCCGAATCCAGAATCCTTAACTGATGGTACCCGAATCTCAAGTCGATCTTAGAGAACACCCTAGCACCCTGCAACTGGTCAAACAAATCATCAATACGTGGCAACGGGTACTTGTTTTTAATGGTAACTTTATTCAACTGGCGATAATCAATGCACATCCGCATAGTCCCATCTTTCTTCTTCACAAATAACACTAGTGCACCTAAGATGACACACTCGGTCTGACAAACCCCTTTTCTAGCAACTCCTCAAGTTGTTCCATTAATTTCTTCAACTCTTTCGGAGCCATGCGGTACAGTGGACTAGAGATAGGCTGTGGGTACCTGGAGCCAAATCAATACAGAAATCAATATCACGATCTGGTGGCATGCCTGGAAGATCAGAAGGAAACACATCGGAGAACTCCCAGACCACGGGCACTGAATCATTCGCCGGAGTCTCTGCAGTAGTATCACGAACATTAGCTAGATAATCCAAACACCCCTTCTCGACCATGTGTCGAGCCTTCAGAAAAAAGATAACCCGACTAGACGCACTGACGGACGAACCCCTCCACTCTAATCTAGGCAACTCTGGCATCACCAAGGTAACAGTCTTGACATGGTAATCAAGGATGGCATGATATGGAACAACCAATCCATGCCCTGGATGACCTCAAAGTCGGTCATATCAAGCAACAGAAGATCCGCTCGGGTCTCATAACCACAGAAAGTAATAATGTAGGACCGGTAGATCCGATCCATAACAACAAAATCGCCCATTGGAGTAGACACATAAATAGGAGTACCTAAGGACTCACGAGTAACACCCAGAAAATGAGCAAACATGGATAAAACATATGAATATGTAGACCCTGGATCACATAGTAGCGAAGCATCCCTACCGTAGACAGAAATAATACTTGTGATCACGGCATTTGAGGCAAGTGCAGCTGGTCTGGCCGAAAAAGCATAGAATCTAGCTGGAGCGCCAACTGACTGGCCTTCACCTGTCTGACCTCCACCTCTAGGACGGTCCCTACCCACCTGCCCTCCGCCTCTGGGCGGCCAGACGACTGGTGTGGTTGTTGGTGCTATAATCATAGGCTGATGACCCTACTGTACTGCCTTGCCCCGAAGTCTGGGACAAAACCTCTTTATGTGTCCAGGATCCCCGCACTCATAATAACCCCTCGGAACGACAGATTCCTGATTGGAAGTCTGACCCTGATGCTCCAATTACCCACTAGAAGAACCCTAAATAGCTGGTAGCCGGTAGGAACTCTCTGGCATAGCGCAGAAATAGGGCCGCACTGGAGAACCCCGAGGAGGTGACGGTGCTGGATATGTGGGCATGCTAGGCGGCCCTCCCCCAAACTGACCTCTACACCCAGATGGGGCACCACTGAACCCTCCAGAATAACGAAACCGCTTGTCTCGCGGCATCTGCTCTCGGCTCCGCTGACGAACACCCTCAATCCTCCAAGCTATCTCCACAACTAGCTCGTAAGAAGTCCCCATCTCAACCTCTCAGGCCATGGTGGCCTGAATACCAGAGTGCAAACCTGCAACAAACCTCTGCACTCTTTCTGCATCAGTAGGAAGTATCATAAATACATGGCGAGACAACTTAGAGAACCTCGCCTCATAGTCTGTCACTGACATTTGACCCTGCTGGAGCTACTTGAACTGAACCGTAACTCTTCCCTCTGAGAGGGTGGAATATATCTGTCCAAGAAGAGGAGTGTGTACTGATCCCAAGTCATGGGAGGAGAACCCACTGGTCTGCCAAGAAGATATGACTGCCACCACCTACATGCCCTACCCTCCAACTGGAAAGTAGTAAAATCCACCCGAAGAGACTCCAATATTCTCATGTTGTGCAGTGTGTCCCTGCACCGATCAATAATGTCCTAGGGGTCCTCATGTCGCTCGCATCCAAAGATAGGACGATTAAGCCTGGTCCATCTGTCCAATAGCTTCTGCGGCTCGCCCGCTGCAGCTGGTCTGGGCTCAGGTATAGTTGCTACTACTGGCTGGGCTCTGCCCATGGGTAATGCGCCCGGGGTATAATACACGGCAGCTGCATGCCATGGAGCCTGAGTGGTAGGGGTCTGTGCTCACCCTCCCGCCTGAGATGTGGATGGGTCTGCTTGAAATATACTGGCTTGAGTCATAGAATCCATGAACCGCAACCTACGGCCCATGACCTCCTGGAATCCAAGCGCGAACATGAAACCCGATGGGGCTGGCTCCACTGTAGGCACCTCGCCGTGCTCCTCAATAATAGGATCCTCTACTGGATCCACTAGTGGCATAGCTAAGGCAACTCTGGGATGCCCTTGTCCTCTACCATGAACTGGATCCCTCCCTCGGGCTCTAGCAACAGAGGGAGCAGCTCCTCCGTGATCGGGTATCTTTGTCGCGCGCGTTATCACCATCTGCGAGAGAATAAGAGAAATATACTTAGCATGACATCAACTGTACGATAAGAGATAAAGAAAGAGTAGTTTCCTAACACCTTATAGCCTCTCGAAGATACGTACGGACGTCTCCGTAACGATCCACAAGACTCTAGTAGGACTGCTCATAACTTGTGAGACCTACGTGAACCTAGTGCTCTGATACCATGTTGTCACGGCCCAATTTCCCTATAGGCTGTGATGGCGCCCAGCGTCGCCGCTAGGCAAGCCAACGGTGAACTAACCATGTACCTATTCTTTTAACATTTTTGAAATAGTTAATTTTTAATTATTAAATAAGTAAGAGATGAGAAATCTAATAAAATAAAGCGTAACCATTTATAAGATCAAGTGTGGTGAAATGAATACTCAAAAATCATTAAGTGTCTACTAGAAAATATTCCAAGACCGGGTGTCACAAGTGTATGAGCTACTAGTAGAATACACAAAACACTAAGCAACTGTCTGAAATAAAGTAGACATAAATTAAATATAAAAGAAAGACTTCGGGTGCTGCAGAACGGGCTCGGAAGGCATCTTACAGCTAAGTCTCGGGGTATCAAGAGTGCGTGCCGGGATGATATCCATATGCACCTGCCTCAGATCCTGCATGGTTAGTGCAGAAGTGTAGTGTGAGTACATAAACAATATGTATCCGGTAAGTATCTAGTCTAATCTCGAAGAAGTAGTGACGAGGGGTCGACTTCGACACTTACTAAGGGCTAACAATAAAATACCAAAATTCTAACTAAGCAAGAGTTATGTAAATAACCATAAAACTCAATAACGAGCAGTGAATAAATAATCCTTTCACTGATAGTAAATCCCAAGTCGATTTCCATCATTAAATAATTGTAACCTCTCAAGCCAATAAAAACCATATCAAGAACAATTAGGCTCCAAGTATTATTACCCACGATTTATGCCGAGGTCGTACGACCCAATCCCAAAAATATATATATACCGTGTTCACTGCCGAGGGTTGAACAACACGAACCATAGATGCATCTATTAACCTGTCGAGGTGAACGACCCTCTCCCATGAGAGCAGAGGAATTTACCTCGCTCGCGGAAATACTTGCGACGTGAGTGAACATAGATTTCTCGAAGTTATTATAAAATTGTTCAATTCATCCCAAAAATATGAAATCCAAACTGGGGATTTTAAATCTAAAAAATCCTTAATCTCTGTTCTATTTAAGACAATTAATAGCATAATCAACATAATAGTGAAAACAAAGTATGGTGTAAATCTAAGACTACCCGGACAACACATGGAATATAGCTACGCACGGATTCTCGTCACCTAGTGCATACGTAGCTCCCCACACAAGTAATTTAAAACAAAAGTACACCTAAGGGGATGAGTTCCCTCTTACAAGGTTAGGCAAGAGACTTACCTTGTTCTCAAGCTCACTTCCGATCCACAAATATGTTTCAAATCCTCAACCCGGTGCCAAACGACCCGAAACTAGTTAAATTTTATATAAATTAATTAATATATGTTCAAAATTTCACAATTTAACTATTAGAGTAATCACCCAACCCAAATTGGAATATTCCTAAAATTCCCCCCGGCCCACGTACTCGGATTCCAGAAATTTTCAAAGATAAATGTTACCCATAACCTCTTGAACTCAAATATACAATTTTCACTCAAACCCACAACCATATTCGTGGTTAAATCCCATTTTTATCAAAACCTAGATTTGTTCATCTAAAACCATAATTTTCACAATTTTACATGTTAAAATCTACCCATAATCTATGTATTTAACTTACATTGAATAGCAATTACTTACCTCCAATAGCTAGGTGAAAACCCCTCTCTAAGAAGCTCCAAAATTGCCCAAGAAGTGAAAGAAATGAGTCAAACATGGCCTAAGTCCCGTAATAAATGAATCTTTTTGCCTCCAGAACTTCCGATTCTGCGGCTCCATAGCTACATCTGCGGCTCCGCATCTGCAGAAAAAGCCTCGCAGATGCATCTGCGACGCGTGTGTCGTACCTGCAGTTTCTGCCGCTTCTGCAGTTGCTTCCATCGAACCTACGCGTTCGCAGGTGCGCACCCTCACCCGCATCTATGATTCCTGGGTGGCCTATGCTGGGCCGCTTTTGCGGCTGCTGGCTCGCTTCTGCGAGCTCGCATCTGCGGCTAGCCCTCCGCAGGTGCGATTGCACCAGAAGCTTGGTGCTTCAGCTGTTCTTCCATGGCCAAACGACTTCCGTGCATTGTCCGAATGGCATTCGGGGCCCGCGAGGCCCCATCCAAACATACCAACAAGCTTGTAAACATAAAATGGACTCGCTCGCACCCTCGAAATGTGGAAAACAACTTTAAACTAAGAATCGCAAAACAAAACCAATGGGATCAACTTATGAACTTCAAATTCTTCCAACGTACTACGAACACGCCGATTCATACTTAAACTACTCGGAATGGCACCAAATTTTGCGTGTAAGTCTTAAATCATCATACAGAACTATTCCCAGGCTAGGAATCACAAACGGACCTCGATAACACTTAAACCTACTCCAATCCTAATTTAAAGAACTTTTAAACTTTTAATGTGCCAACTTTAAACTTTATGCGCCGAAACGCTCCTGGTTCATCCAAAACCTGATCCAAACATACGCCCAAGTCCAAAATCATCATACGAATGTATTTGGACCATCAAATCCCGGTTCTGGGGTCGCTTACTAGAAATGTTGACCCAAGTCAAACTTAACCCTTTAAAGCCAATAATAAAGAACTAAGTGTTCTGATTTCAACCCGAACCCTTCCAAACCCGAACTAACCATCCCCGCAAGTCATAAAATAGTAAAATCACATACGAGGAGTCTTATTTAGGGGAATGGGGATCTATAAAGCAAAACGACCGTTCGGGTCATTACAACGACAGACTTCAAGGCTTTGACCCCGAACCTGAGAGAACATTTCACAGGAGGTTGAGGGAAGCAAGGGACACAAATAATCTTCAGGAACTTGTTCAATTTTCTATGAACATGGCAGAGGAGCAACATATGGCTGTTCAGGAGGTGGCAATCCCCAGCATTGCTAATGTCACCTCCAACATTGTGAAGCCCAGAATCACTAGGTACTTTGAGCTGAAACAGAGCATGATCCAGCTACTACATGCGAATAGGCAGTTTATGGGTCTTCCACACGAGGATCCACAATAGCACATCCTGAACTTATTGGAGATTAGTGATACGTATATCACTAACGGAGTCACTCCAGACTATGTGAGGCTCACACTTTTCCCATTCTCTCTGTTGAGCGAAGCAAAGCGATGGTTGAAGGCGGAACCAACTAATTCTGGCGAGGAGACTTTTTGCAAGGTTCTTTCCTTTAAGAAAAACTGCAAAGATCAGAAGTGAGGTAGTCGCCTTTAAACAAAAGTCTGGGGAGTCTTTATATTCAGCTTAGGAAAGGTTCAAAGGGCTACGCGGAGACTGTCCTTAGCACAATTAGAAAAATGAAGTGTTAGCTCACACTTTCATTGAAGGGCTACATCCAGAGACAAAGATTGTGGTGGACGCTGCAGCAGGAGGTCAAGTGTTGGAGAAAAGCTTCGATGAGATATATGTATTATTGAATAAATTCTCCAAAAGCAATACTGATTGGCAAAGAGAGACGGGCAGACACACAGTGCAAAAATCTGCGGGCGTCCTCGAGTTAGCCATTATTTCGGCATTATTAGCGTAGGTTGCCACATTGGCCAACTAAGTCAATCAAATGACCTTGGTTATTAACAAGCAACAAGCCCAGCCAGTGCAACAAGTTCAGATATTTTGTGAAATCTGTGGAGAAGGTCACATGAGCAATCTATTCCTAGCAAGTCCAGAGTCTTTATATTTTGTGGGTAATGCAAATCGAGGCCAGGAAAATTAGTATGGGGATACTTACAATCCTAACTGGAGTAATCACCCAAACTTCTCTTGGGGTGGATACCAAGGTGCTTAGAATTAGTACATGCCACAAGCACCTCAACAGCAATATAGATCACCTCAGCCTGAACAACCTACAAACCCGACGGGTCACCTTGAGGAGAAAATGAAGAAATTAATGGCTGACCAGAAAGCTCAAGCAGCAGCCCACACTGCAGCGATTCGGAATTTGGAGAGACAGGTGCAGCAACTTGCCAGTGCTCAAAATACTCGACCAGCTGGGGCTCTTCCTAGTGATACTGAGCCTAATCCTAAAGCTCAAGTCAATGCAGTTACCTTGAGAAATGGAAGAGTGTTAGAAGAAGTTCCGAAGAAAAAGAAGTATACAACTAGTCTTGAAGGAGAATTAGTTCCCAAGCAAGTTGAGGAGAATGAGAAAGAGAACAAAGGATCAGAGCCAATAATTGTGACATGGCCACCACCTCTGTTTCCACAAAGACTGCATAAGCAATAAGATGATGCTAAGTATAAGAAATTCTTAGATATTTTGCGCCAAGTGCGTGTGAATTTGCCTTTGGTGGAAATTTTGCAGGAAGTGCCTAACTATGCAAGGTATCTCCGAGATATTGTGGAAAACAAGCAAATACATACAGAGTTTAAAACAATAGCACTTACTGAAGAGTGCAGTGCTAGAGTTCAGAGTAAACTTCCTCCTAAGTTGAAGGATCCTGGGAGTTTCACAATTCCTATATCTCTTGGAAAACAAGAAGTTGGTAGATCCCTGTATGATTTAGGGGCTAGTATAAATTTGATGACATACTCTTTGTTCAAGCAACTCGGATTGGGGGTGCTTAGACCTACTACAATTACTTTACAGTTAGCAGATAGGTCACTAGTTATGCTAGAAGGAATTATTGAGGATGTGTTAGTTCGAGTGGGAAGGTTTATTCTTCCGGTTGATTTTATTGTTCTTGATTACGAGGCAGATGAGGAAGTGCCCATTGTTTTAGGGCAACCATTCTTAGCTACTGGTAGAGCGATTATTGATATGAGGGAAGGGAAGTTGACAATTAAGAAGTCACTTTTAATGTGTACAAGGCACTTAAGATCCCTAAGCATTATGAGGACTTGTGCATGATTATTGTGGTTGAATTGAAGGGGATAAGGCAGAGTTCTTATGTGAATTGTAGTGATCCATATGGGACAACTGAGTTAGAGGATGTGGTGTTGCAAGCTGAGTGTATAAAGATGATTGAGAAAAGAACCAGAAATGAAAGAGGAGATCTTTTGAGAGTGTGCCAAAAGGCTAGACTTCATGGGAGAAAGAAGGAGAGAAAGCGCCCAGGCTAAGCAGAGTAGCTGAGTCATTCCATGACTATAAATAAGGCGCTTGTTGGGAGGCAACTCAGCCTATATTTTCTTATTTTATTTATTTTTTATAGTGTCAAGTTTTGCTTGTTTTTGTTTTGCAGAGTAGAGGAAGTCTTAGTACCCGAAGTTGAAGCTGAGGAGCATGTTTGAGCTTAAGTGTGGGGTCGTCCCGACCCTTAATATTGAGGATCATGTCCGAGCTAGGCCCGAGATGGTGTCAGGGAGTATTTCTCATCCTTGTTTTAATATTTTTCTCTGTGATCATGCACCGAGGACTATGCATAAAATAAGTGTGGGGTGGGGAGACTACATTATAAAGTGTAATTTTATAAAACTATTTTTTATTAGTATTTCTTTTAGAACTCGTAGTAGATATATTCTAGGTTCTCAAAAAAAAATAGAAAAAGAAAATCATAAAAAGCTCGGACTTTTTCCGACGATGGATCTTTTGGATAATTTTCTTGAAGGATTAAAGTCCGATTAAAAATACACCAAAAAGATTTCTTTTTAGGATAGTTAGATAGTATCCCTTGGTTTTTATTTGGACGCCGGTTCTTTTGCAAGGGTTTAGCTCGAACCGGGTACTTTATTTCTTTTAGGAGTAGGTTAGGAAGAAACCGAGTTGCTCTAAGATACCTACTGACGTGTTTGGTGCTGGCACATTAGGCTATGGCATGCGCTCTATCTTCCTGTACATTTGATTTGAATTGTGAAATCTAAGTAAAATAAATAGCCTACTCTGTGACGCCTTTTATCAGTTGTTGGACTTGTATGTCACATCATGCAATATTGCTTAAAGTTTCTCAACTATATATGCTTGCTTGACTTGAGAGTTGAACATAACCGTCTCAATTGAGTCATGTGCAATGTGTGTGTGAGGAATTATAATTTTCTGTGCTATCCTGTGTAGTCTAGAACTTGCCCTGTGTATTAATCGAAGTGAAATCATTAATTTGTGCTAGTCTAGGAGACGACATAGGCGCTTCTTGCTTGATCATAGATGTGCTTGTCACTTAAAGATATAATTTTCCGTTGCTAGCCCCTTTGAGCGTATAGACCTTTACTTTGGCACCCGCATTACAAGACGTACCCCTATTTTGTTCTTAATTTGAGATTGTTAAACCTTAACCTTCTAAGGCACTTAGTAGCTAAAAGAAGTAAGGTGAGAGATTGGGGAGTAGCTTTCGAGTGAAACCATGGAAGGGCCCTTAAGGTGCACTAAAGTTGTAAAAAAGGTCACTAGCCGATGAACCTTAATGTATGGAGTGTGTGTAGAAAACAAAAAGAGAAAAAGAAAACTATTGCGAGGAAAAAAAATGATAGTCAAATAATGTAGAAAAACACACACCTTCTAATCTTACTAATTTGTGCTAGTGGGAGTATAGAAGTGCTTAATAAAAAAAAGGCTATGTTGTATATGGGTTGTAGCGAGAGAATTGGTTGAGAAGAATATGTGCTCGATTCATGAGTGTAGTGTATTAAATGCTTAGGAGGATTAGTTACTATTTCTAAATGTATCTTACCCGCCCCTTAGCCTAGATTACAACCTTAAAGTCCTAATTTATCTTAGATTTGGCTAGCTTAGATTGGTAGAGATGTACACTACGGGCAAGCTTATGGTACGACCACGGGATGCACATGAATTCTTTGTAAGAGTGAGTGAATTTTGTTCCATTGTGTGATGTCCTTAAATTATGTTCAAAGGCATACTTGAATGTGTGGACTATTCTATATTCACTCTTTTGTTTGTTGGTGAGGGCACATGATCTCATGAAAGATTGGTAATGTTGTAAACATCTCTTGTTGGATGAGTGCGCGAGTTGAGGGTGCTTAGTGGTAACGAGTCGGCTCTTGAGGTAGGGTGGTTACGGATAGGTTGTTTGAATTGATTAAATTGAAATGATATACTTGGGCATATTTAAAGCGAGAAGAATGTGAATTTTGTATGTTCATGCTTGATTGCTGGTATCGATCATAGTCAAGGGTAGCATGTAGGAAAAATAATTGAAATGTTCCTCTCTAGTTGATATTTGTACGTAGTTGGGGTATATTTGATAGTCCCATTGATCGAGGACGAGCAAGAGTCTAAGTGTGAGGTGTTAATATTTAGCTTAAAGGATATATATTTATATATATATATCGCCTGATGTTTTACTCGTGTTTCATGGATTTTGGATGTACAATGTATTGATTTCTGTTAATTCGTGGTATTTTTATATGTAGGATTTATCTGGAGGTAATAGGGGACGAGAGGTGTGAGATTAGAGCCAAAACGGAGAAAATTGGGAAAATGTTGAATTCTAGCACCATAGGCCGCACGCCACCTGTGGCGCCATTTACCGAATGTTTAGGAGGCCAGTGCCAGGGCCAATGCCCCATGCTGCCCGAACGTTGGTGACGGGAATTTCTCCAGATTTGCCCGGAATAAGGTTATTTCGGTCCTAAACCTACCCAACACGTATAAAAGCAAGACTAAGCCTATTTTGTGGAGGGAGACACCACTTTGAAGGAAAAATACACACGAGAAACATCAGAGAGCGAGGATATCTCAGTTTTCTTCATCGTTTCTTAATATTTTCAATTATCCAACACTTGTGAAATTGTTGATATTATCATGAGTGGCTAAACCCCATAGTTCTGGGGTTGTGATTTAGCCATGAATATTGTTGTTTAACGTTGACTTAACCTTAATTACAATTCACCAATATATGATTGTTTCTTCAATTCTGTGATTAATTGCTTAATTGTCTGGCCAACGGTTAGGTTCTATTTACTATCTATGCTATGCTTGGGAAAATCATGTTTAGATTAGAGAAGAATTGGAGAGAGCATGATCTTAACTCTGAGGGGGGCGGATATGTGATTAGGATAGGAATATACCTAGTCACTGTGCTTAATTAAATTTTATAATCTTAATGCATTCTTAATAGATTGATTTCATAGGAATATATGCGTTAATCTAGTTTGAATAGGTGAGTAATACTTTGGGAGAAGGCTACGAGAGCAATTGTTCGATTAATTATCAACCATGAGTGAATTGTATGAAAGGGAGAGTTAACTAGAACACAATAGGATTGGTGAATCGATCACAACCATGGAATATTCGTCTCTACTGAATACACAACAACTAATTTGCTACTCGGTAATTTAGTTACTAGTTAGAATTATTGCTTAGTATAATCACACTTTTGAATTCTGAAATACTTGACTGAATAATAATTTTAGTGAAGCTAGTGGGTAGTTCATACAAGTCTCTGTGGGTTCGACACTCGACTTATCATTTTATTACTTGTACGATCACGTATACTTGCATGTGTGTTTGGGAGCAACAAAAGCTCTTGGCCGAGTTTAACCTAATAAGTGTAACAACTCGAGGGGAGATTCTATTTCCCACACATGCCGAAGGCATGACGAAGAATACTTTGTTCGAGGTGGTGGATGGCAATATGGGATACAATGTGATCCTTGGAAGGGCATGGATCATGAAATGAAGGTTTTGCCATCGACTTACCATCAACTGCTGAAGTTTCCTACACCAGAGGGGATCAAACCGATTAGAGGTTATCAACCAGCTGCGAGGAAGACGAATGCAGTTACTTTGTCCTACCGCAAGGCAGAAGGAATGAGCAAATAGCAACTAAAGGAATTGGTGCTCGCTTCCATTCTGATTGAAGTTAATAGGGAAGAGGAGTCATCAGACTTTTATCAGGTACCTAGATCTTTCCAGGTACTGAAAGAAATGGATGTAATGAAGTCAACCGCAGAGGAGCTCGAACAAATTTATTTGTTCACAGAATTCTTGGAAAGGAAGTTCCATTTGGGAATGTGACTGGGCCCCCAACTAAGAATTAAGCTTATTGCTTTTCTTAAAATTAATCTTGGTTATTTTGCATGGTCTCATTCAGATATGACAAGTATTCGGTTGGAAGTAGATGCCCACAAGTTAAGTTTGGACCCTAACTTCCTTTCGGTAAAGAAAAAGAAACGGCTGATAGTTGAGGTCAGGAATAGGTTTGTCAAAGAAGAGGTAAACCGGTTAATGAATATAGGTTTAATTCGAGAGGTAAATTATCTTGATTGGTTAGCGAACGTAGTGGTTGTTCCTAAAAAGAATAATAAATTCATGATGTGTATAGATAATAAATATTTAAATAAGGCACATCCTAAAGATTCTTTCCCATTTTCAAACATCGACCAAATGATTGATGCGACGACGGAGCATGAATTGATGAGTTTTCTTAATGCATATTCTGGGTATAATCAAATTAGGATGCACCCGAAAGATCAAGAAAAAACTCTTTTATCATAAATTTTGGCATGTATTGCTATAATGTGATGCCTTTTGGGTTTAAGAATATCGGAGCCACTTATCAAAGGCTCGTTAATAAATATTCGAACAACAAATTGGTAAAATTATGGAAGTTTATATAGATGGTATGTTGGTTAAGTCTCTTAATACAGGGGATCATTTGGCTGATCTACAAGAAACATTTGATATTTTGAGAAAATATAACATAAAGCTCAATCCTGAAAAATATGCTTTTGAAGTTTGTTAGGGGAAGTTTCTTGGCTTCCTGGTTTCACAGAGAGGAATTGAAGTGAATCCCGACAAAATTAAAGCCATAGAAAATATCCCTGATCAATTAAGAAGTGTAAAGGAAGTGCAAAGATTGACTGGCTAGTTGGTGGCCCTTAGTAGATTCATATCGAGATCTTCGGAGAAACGCCATCATTTCTTTTCACTCTTTAAAAAGAAGAACGATTTTTCGTGGATTCCGGAATGCCAAAAAGTGTTGAAATACCTAAATAGGTACTTGTCTAGTCCACCGTTATTGTCAAAACCAAAGGAGGGTGAGCAATTATTAATATATTTAGCAGTTTTAGAAGTTGCGGTGAGTGCAGTTCTGATCCGAGAGGAGGAAGGTACGCAATATTTTGTTTATTATGTTAGTAAAGTTTTATCGAGAGTGGAGACACATTATTCGCACCAGAAAAATTTGGCTCTAGCTCTTATAATCGCCTCTCGAAAGCTTAGACCTTACTTTCAATGTCATCCCGCAACCTTTGTGACGACTTTTTTCCTGAGGAGCGTCCTTCATAAGACTGAATTTTTGGGTCATTGGCTAAATGGGCGATCAAAGTTAGTGAATTCAATATCGAGTATAAATCCCATACTGCAATTATATCTCAGGTTTTGGCCAACTTTGTGGCTAATTTTAGTCCCGGTATGATGCCTTTAAATGTTAAGGAAGAATCTCTAGTATCGGAAACTAGTTCTGGTGTATGGACTTTGTTTACAAATGGAGCCTCTAATATAAAAGGTTCTGGTCTTGGGATAGTACTAATCACTCCTTCGGTAGAGATTCGGAGATAGGCCATTAGAACCATTCCTTTGACTAAAAATGAAGCCGAGTATGAGGCTTTGGTTGCAAGACTTGAATTAGCCCGAGGACTAGGCTCCGAGGTGATTGAAGTAAAATGCGACTCCTAGCTGGTAGTAAACCATATATACAGAGTCTTTGACACCAAAGAAGCTCGCATGCAGCAGTACTTGAATACAGTTCAAGTTTTACTTTCCCGATTCAGGGAGTGGTTGATAATTCATATCCCGAGGGAAGAGAACGTGGAGGCAGATGCATTGGTCAATTTAGGGTCATCCATAGAAATGAAAGGAGCTGATTCCGTTATAGTTTTTCAATTATTTCACTCGGTACTGGACGTGGATGGGTATTGCGAAGTTAACTCAACCAACTTGATTTGGGATTGGATAAATGAGTTTATAGAGTATTCGGTAAAGGGTCAATATTGTCCTTGTACTATCAAATATTGTTTAAAATTGTCCTCTGTTATACTATTTGGTCAATTGTGTCCCTACCATTATATTTTTGTTCGAATCTAACCCTAATTTAGACGGCTTACCACGTGTCACTCTCAAATGCAATTGGCACATCCCCAATTTAAAATACCCGATTCATCTCTTATCCGCCCCGTTACCCGACCCTAAACCCTTCCACCTCTAAAATAACCCACGAGACATGACCCCAGCTCCACTCTCTCACCTCCCTTCCCTCTTCTCTTCTCTTCTCTTTCCTCACATCACACCAAAGCCGCTGTAAATGGCAGCTCACCAAAATATTCCTCCACGCAGCACTAACCTCCATTGTACCGTCCCCCTCTTTATCTCACTTCTTCTTCATGTTTCATCATCCAAACAGTAACCTCATTCCACCAAACCAACAAATAGAACCGGCGAAAGTCACCGGAAAAATCACAAGGCCACCACCATCGTCTACCTCTCCTCTCTCTCACTATTTTCCCTCTTTATTTTTTCAACCACCATGAAAACCTGCAAGATTCATTATAGATCATGACCATAAATCTCCAAAATACCACTGCCTCACCCCCCTCCTCCTTCATTTTTTTCTAGTCATTTTCTCTTTCTTCTTTGCATTATGTTAGATCTAACAACTTAGGAGGTTCCAGAACTTTTTGCACTTAGTAGGAAAAAGGATCCTCGCCAGATCCCATTGAAAATCCTCGGATCTGCTCGTTATTTTTGGTTTTTCGGTGACCTTTAGATATCTACTCGTGTTAATAAACATCTTTTCCGGTGACTTTTAGAAATCTGCTCTTGTTAATAGAATTCTTTTCCGCCATTGTTGCAAACATTTGCTTCAAACTTTAGCTAATAAGGAAGCACAATCACGTGATGAACTTTCTATTCAATTGTCCTCTCAACTTAATCTCATTTTCATTCATTTTCTCTAACTTCTACTTAAAAAAACGATGACTTCAAATAATAATTGCTAGGAACAACGCAAAAAATTTATTTTAGTGATTGTTTTGGAACAACGTCGGAACCTGCTCATATTTAGTGGAGTTATGTTAGGTAGGGGTTTTAGGCTCGGATAGTAGGACGGGTAAGAGAGGATTCATGTATATTAAATTGGGAATGGGCGAATTGAATTTGAGAGTGACACGTGGCCATCCGTTTGAATTAGGGGTAGATCCAAACAAAAGTATAACGGTGGGGTCACAATTGACCGAATAGTATAACGGAAAGAAATTTTAAACAATATTCGATAGTACAGGGACAATATTTACTTATTGATGGTCAATTATATCGAATGTCTTTTCAAGGACCATTGGCTCGGTGTTTTGGCGGAAATCATTTTGGTGCGGCCTCGTTGGTACTTAAATTGATAAGGGTTGGTTACTATTGGCCTTGGATGGAGCAGTACGTGAAAGCATTTATACAAAAATGTGATAAGTGTCAACGTCATGCACAATTAGTGCATCAGCCGGCAGAGCTTCTGCATTCAGTGGTGTCACCATGGCCATTCATGAAATGGGGGATGGACATAGTTGGTCCTTTGCCTCAAGGGCCCGGGCAGGTAAAATTCCTTTTTATTTTAACTGACTATTTCACTAAATGGGTTGAAATATGTGCTTACAAAAAGATTGGAGAGCGAGAAGTGATTGATTTCATTTGGGATCATATCAGTTTTCGGTTTGCAGTACCAAAAGAAATTGCCTGTGACAATGGGCCACAATTTATAGGTTCCAATGTCACAAAGTTTCTGGAAGGATTGAAAATTAAAAGGATTACATCTTCTCCATATCACCCAAGTGCTAGTGGACAAGCGGAGTATACCAACAAGGTGATAATTCAGAAGATCAAATAGACATTAGAGGATGCTAAAGGCAATTGGCTAGAAGAGATACCCGGAGTGTTATGAGCATATTGAACAACGATAAAGTCAAGCACGGGAGAAACATCCTTTTCACATGTGTACAGTGCGGAAGCTTTGATTCCGGTGGAGATTGGGGAACCGACTATAAGGTATTCCTGGGTAAACAAGGAGGCAAATAATGAAGCTGTCACGCCCCGAACCTAGGAGCGAGACCAGCACCCGGTGCCTCACCTAACCTGGCGTACCAAATTGCGACTAAGGGACTCTGATCATATAATGTCATACTTTGGCCATGGAACCACCTTGCAAGACAATTTGCGAAGCAAAATATAAAACTGAATGGAAACTAGCGATAACTAAACATCAATATAAAGCTAGGCCGACAAGGTTGTCATAGCTACTACAGCTGACAAACCACCAAATTATACATACCAGGCCTACAAACCCAACATACTGCACTAACCAACAGGATATGTCTACAAGCCTCTACTGATAGATATATTGTGATCGGAACAGGGCCCCGACCTACCCATAATATATATATAAATACATACATAAGATGTACACAAAAACCTAGACCCGATAACTCCGAAGGATGTGGAGCTTACCGATCAGGCTAAACT
>AWOL01S0003713.1:296891-325961 GCA_000715115.1 Nicotiana otophora
CTACTTGGGATGAGATACATAATGCATAATATGCCGAAGTCCGGGCAGACGAGGATGACCTCAATGGGCCGACCCATCAATTGACCTCGGTGCAAGCAGAATCTAGAAAAGATCGACGAAATGATATCAGAAGAGATCCCACGGCCTCTCGACCAAATCGGGAACGACATCTCCCATATGTCAAAACCACCGCTGCATCCTTATCCGTCCATGAAGAAGGCCCATCCAGATCAAGAACCGGGACTCACCGGAACGAGAGAGGTATGCCATTTGTACTATCCGCTCACAATTTTTGCGTGTCACCTACAGAGATAGTCTACGCCTTGGAGAAGCTCGGACCGAAGGTGAAGTGGCTACAAAAGATGAGGTCGGACCCGAATACCAGAAAATCAGATGCCCTCTGCGAGTTCCATCTAGAGCGAGGACACAAAACTGAAGATTGCATAGCCTTAAGACAGGAGGTCGTAAACATGCTGTGACAGGGACACCGCAAAGAATTATTGGGCGATCGGGGAAGAACCAACTTTTCTAGGGGACGAGAACAATACCAAGGGCCGTCGAAACCTCTCTCGCCAGCTCGCACCATCCACATGATCATCGTAAGTGGGGACGACACTTCCATCAACAGTGTGAAGTTCACCACAACCCACAAGCTCAAACAGTCGATCACCCACGAACGATATGATAAACTCACAAAGTTCATCTTCGATAAATCAGATACCAACAGTTTGGATTTACCTCACTATGATGCTCTTGTTATCACTTTACAAATTTTAGATACCGACGTAGACGGATTATAGTAGACGATGGGAGCGGCGCATGTATTATCCATCCTCGAGTACTCACACAAATGAAACTCGAGGACAAGATACTGCCACGCTGCATCACACTAACAGGCTTTAACAATGTAGTTGAGCGAACATCCGATAAGGTCACATTCCCCGTTCTAGCGGGTGGCGTCACTCTGGAAACCACCTTCTACATCATGGACTAGGACACAACATACAACGCCATAATAGGGCGACCATGGATACACACCATGAGAGTTATCCCCTCCAGCTTGTACCAAGTCATCAAATTCCCAAGTCCATGGGGAATATTCAATATACGAGTGGAGAAACGCACATGCCAGTAATGCTACAGCATCTCCCTAGATTGTACCGCCACCCAACAAACAAAGGATAAACAAAAAGAGGCATAGCAATCAACAGGGTCGAGGTCGGTATGCGATGACAGCGAGGACGTCATCAGAGACCCTATATGGTCGAGGCCATAAGATAGACCATAGAGGACCTCAACCCCGTTCAATTAGACAGCAATGACCACAGCAAGAAAGCTTACATCGGCTGCAAACTTCAGGAATCGGGTAAGTTTCGTGAATTTTTAATTGCTAACACGAACTTGTTTTCTTTTAGCCATGCAGATATGTCAGGTATCCCAAAGGAGATCGCCATGCACAAATTATATGTCAATCTACTCTATCCCCCGGTGAGGCAGGTTAGGCGTACGTTCAACTCCGTAATTAATGACGTAGTATGCAAAGAAATGGAAATTGTTTTGGAAAATGGCTCCGTTAGGGAGTCCAAGTACCCTCAATAGGTCGCCAACGTAGTCATGGTGAAAACGAAGAACGACAAATGACGGATGTGCTTAGATTTCACTGACCTGAACAAAACTTGCCCCAAGGATTCATTTTCATTACCCCATATCGACCAACTCATCGATGCAACAGGCGGGCACAAGCTACTAAGTTTCTTGGATGCCTACTCCGGCTATAATCAGATCCTCATGCAGGAAGAGGAATAGGAAAAAACCACCTTCATAACCCACCAGGGGACGTACTGCTACAGAGTCATGCCATTCGGACTGAAAAATGCGGGGGCAAGTTAACAAAGGTTGGTGACGAAAATGTTCAAAGACCAACTCGGTAAAACGATGAAAGTCTACATAGACGACATGCTTGTCAAATCTGAAAGGAAAGAAGATCACATCGACCACTTGAGAGAAGCCTTTGGCATACTCAGGCAATACGACATGAAACTGCACCCCGAAAAATGTGCATTCGGCATGGCCTTAAGCAATTTCTTGGGTTTCCTAGTGTCGCAGCAAGGTATTGAGGTCAATCCCGACCAAATCAAGGCTAGCGAAGGGATACCAAAGCACTTGACCACCAAAACAATAGGTCCAAAAGTTAACTGGCCATATCACCGCCCTTTCGAGATTCATTTCACGATCCTCCGATCGGTGCCATAAGTTCTTCAGCATACTCAAAAAGGAGAACGACTTCCAATGGACCCCTTAGTGTGTCCAAGCCCTGAAGGAGTTAAAGGTATACTTCCATCGCCATTGTTGCTTTCAAAACTAGAACCGGGACAGCCACTCTTCGCCTATCTCACCGTGTCTGAAGTAGCTGTGAGTGTGGTCCTGGTCCAAGAAAATAAAGGTACGTAATCCCCTATCTATTACATTATCAAAACACTAGTCGACACCGAGACAAGATACCCCCATCTCGAAAAACTGGCTCTAGCCTTGGTCGTAGCTTCACAAAAGCTTAGATCATATTTCCAATGCCACCCCATCTCGGTCGTCACGACTTTCCCCTTTTGAAGCATTTTGCATAAACCCGAGCTATCGGGCAGGTTGGCCCAATGGGCCATCGAACTGAGCGAGAAAAATATTACATATCGACCACGAACGATGATAAAGTCACAGGTCCTCGCAGACTTTGTCGCCGACTTCAGTGCAAGAATAATGCCCGAAGTCGGAACGGAAGTCGTCCACGCTTCTCCCCAAACACAAGACCTCTGGGTCCTGTATACTGATGGTGCGTCCAATGCGTCAGGATCTGGGCTGGGACTCGTACTCGAAGTCCCAACAGGTGAAGTCATTCGCCAGTCCATAAGATGCCCGGACATGACTAACAACGAGGCCGAGTATGAGGCCGTAATGCCAGACTAAGACTAGCATTCAAATATGGGGCGAAGCGGCTAAAACTGCATTGCGATTCTCAACTCGTGGTCAAATAAGTCACAGGGACTTTCCAAATCAAGGAGCAAAGGTTCCAAACGTACCAGACCAAAATCTACAAGTTGCTACCCGAGATCGACGAAATTCAACTCAACCAGATCTCCCAAGCAAAGAACACCGAGGCAGACGGCCTCGCCAAACTAGCCACAGCCACCAAAAACATCACAACCGGAGAAAGAAATGTGGTCCACCTCCTCAACTCATCGATAGGTCAAATCGAGGTAAGAACCATAAACCTGACTTGGGACTGGTGATGACGTCCAAATTCACTACTAAAAAGTAAATGGACACAGTCGCATACAATATAATTTACCCAACTATGAGTCGGGGTTGAATCCCACAAAGAACAATATGTAGGTGATTTGGTGTGTAAGAGAATTATCACTTATTATGCTAAGCCAAACACTTAGAAATATTTTGAGAAAATATTTATAACTAATTACGAAAATGTAAACTAACCTAGAAAGCAAATAAAATGATCAATGGCTACAAGCATGGATGCATAGGGACACTCAAGTAACCAATCCAATTTATTTCACGATTTTAGAAATATGAGCGGGTTTATGTTAATTAGCCTCGGGTAATAATCCTATATTATCTTCCTCCGAAGACTAACAAGACTTCCTAATTGAATTATCCCTAAAACAATTACGAGATTAAGCACACCCGAATATGGCTACAAGTAGTTCAATCCTATCCCTAGGTAGAATCTATAAAATGGGGGTTAAAGCCTCAAGTTCTTGTTAATTAATCTTTCCCAACCCCAAATTATCTTTTTCAAAATTAATTCGAAGTTAATGAGCGAGTCCTAGGATTAGCTAATCCCTTTGGAAACATTAAAGAACAAGAAAAATTAAAGAAATAATAACTCACTTCATAATAAATAAAAATCGTTCAATACATAAGCACAACAACATATTTAATCCACACTTTAAATATGAATATTCCCATAAATAAGATTCAAGTGTTGGAAAAAATACTACACACTTAAATATACAATACAAAGCAAGGAAATGAAGAAATGAACATAAATGGGTAAGAAATTCTTAACCAAAAGCTTCAAATCTTCAAGAGACTAAAAAATAAGCCAAAGTTCATTTACAAATGAGCTAGGTTGTGTATTTGTGGGTTTGGAATCGAAAAAATGTGAAATAGCAACATTGTCCTCAGCTAAAGCCGGTTGACCGCACCTGCGGAAAAATCATCGCTGGTGCGGTTCCGCAAAAGAGGACTTCCTTTCGCAGATGTGCAAACTCTGGGGAACTACCTACTCCACAGATACGGACATGACGCTGTAACAGCGGCTCCACAGATGCGGATTGTCAACCGCATATGCGGTCACATTGGGAAATTGGTGATATACGCAGATGCGGACCTCCACTCACAGGTGCGAAGAGGCATCGCAGGTGCGTGCCCGCTGCTGCGACAATATGCTCGCTTCTGTGGTGTTGATGAAGGGTTTCAAAAGCCCTGAAACTGTCAATTGTACTTCAATTTAAATCACGTTTTTGGCACAAAATTTATACTCAAGACTTTTAAATTTGTGCTCTACAAGTTTACACGACGTTAATAAAAACATTATTTTAAGGCACTTAACAACAAAATTTCATTCGGACAATTTGTCAAACACATTACAGGCAGAAATCATGCTATGCTTCTTCAATGTAATTTAGTACATAGACTTCCCCAAAAACATTATTTTTCATCAGCAACAACACATACAAACACACTCTCAACCAATGTCCCTCACTCCTAAAACTAACATTGATAATAAAATAAAATAAAAGGAAAAAAACGGGACTGTGGGGAATTATTGTGAAACGAAAAAGAAGAAGAAAATTAAAAACAGAGCAGCTGAGAGAGAGGGGTGTTGATAAGTACCTGATTGTCTTGTGTGAGAGCAGTAGAAATCGAGAGCAATGGAGAATTTGAGTAGCAGTTATGTGAGAGATGGAGGAGTTTGAGTTTGGGGGAAAAGAGTTAGAGCATTACCTGATGAAATGAGGGCTTGGTCCATTAAACCTGCCCGATTTACGCACCTGCGGTGAAATAAGCACTTCCGCGAAGCTGCTTCTGTGTTAATTCTCATGCACCTACGCAAAAGGCGCATCTGCGTCCAGTGACTTCGCATCTGCGAAAGCGCGCCTGCGAGAGCTTATCCGCAGGTGCGGTTTTATCAGAGTTCAGCTGGATTATTTTGGGCAGCCATTGTTTTGGCTTGTTCCAACACCTCAAACTCCTTAATTCAACTCCAAAAAAATCTGAAACTTTGCAGATTAGTCAACAATGACATATAAAGCTATCCTAAAAAGGAAAATTTCACAAACGACTAAAAAATTTGAAAACGATGGGTTGCCTCCCACCAAGCGCCGCATTTAACGTCGTGGCACAACGCGAATCAACTTTACCACTTTTCTCTCTATTTGGAAGATTTGAATTGGGCATATAACTTGGAATCAAGTTTTTGACCACGAGCGGTGGGGGTGGTAAGAAGATGATCAAGCCAAACTGTAATTTTTTTCATTTTGCATTTCTTGGATTTCATGTGCGGAATGTCATTTTGCCTTCTTGTACATTCAACTTCTAAAAGGTATGGCCGTTGCTTTTCCTCCTCGCTATCCCTCATTGACTCCTGTAGTTTAATTCACATATCACCACACAACTCCAATGTTGAGAAATGCTTGGAATGTGACATCAAGCCTCCACATTGCATTCTTTCTCGAAATTTGACGTCCTCGTGGTCCCCCGAACTAGAGTTAATTTCAACCATATTTTCAATTACACCGGTTGACTCTAATTCCATCTTTTTCTCGGCATCACTAACAAGAATGGAGTCGGTTGGCGGATGTTCAATTCTTGATTCCTCATAATAAAGCTCACTTTCTTCCTCGAAGTCGGACTCTTCTTGACCTCTTTCCACACTCTCAAGTTGGTGGGTATAGTGAGCCTCAACCAATATTTTCATTTGATTTTTCAAGGTGCGGATATTCTCATCATTTTGCGTTAGTGCTTGTTTTAAGTCCTCGAGTGCCAAGTTGTGCTTCCTCCAACATGAGCATCATTTTCTCATTTTGTGCATTTGAGAGTTCTTCTTGATTTTGATCAAGTGCCAAAGAAGGATTTTTGGCTTCAACCTCTAAGGAAGGTTCTTGGCTATCATTCACTTCCGAGGCTTTTTGGACCTCTAAAGCTTCAAGCATTTCTCCCATTTGTATGTTCAACCTTTCAAGCGCCAAGTCATTTTGGAGACTATTTTTCAAAAGCTCCTCCAAGGCACTTTGCTCTTTGTTTCCTCCTTCATGTAGGCATTCCACCATGAGCTTGAACTCTCCGTTTTAACCATGCTCAACTTCTTCCACTTTCATATCCCTATACTTGTCATCACAAAAAGTATAATCATCATAGCAGGTGTTTGGGGAAGGGAAGGACAAATAAGCACAATTATTCCAATGGCCGTTTTGACGACCACACTTATCACAAATACTCCTCTCATGGGTTTGAGATTGTGCGCACAATCCGCCCCTGGGAGAATTTAAACAATTTTGCCAAGAGTGTGGTCCTCCACAATAAGGATAAAGGTCATCAAAGTATGAACAACTACCATCCGACCAATTTTTATTATATGATGCCATTTTCAAGAATTATGAAAATAAACAAGAAAATAAATAATAAAAATAAATAAAGATAAGAAATAATTACACAAATATTCACAAATTTGGACCAAAGCACTTACGTTATACGCCAAATTGTTCCCCGGTCAACGGTGCCAATTTTGATGACATCCAAATCCACTACTAAAAAGTAAACGGACACAGTCCCATACAATATAATTTACCCAACTATGAGTCGGGGTCGAATCCCACAAAGAACAATATGTAGGCGATTTGGTATGTAAGAGAATTATCACTTATTATGCTAAGCCAAACACTTAGAAATATTTTGAGAAAATATTTATAACTAATTGCAAAAATATAAACTAACCTAGAAAACAAATAAAATGATCAATGGCTACAAGCATGGATGCATAGGGAATTACACTCAAGTAACAAATCCAATGTATTTCACGATTTTACAAATATGAGCAGGTTTATGTTAATTAGCCTCGGGTAATAATCCTATATTATCTTCTTCCGAAGACTAACAAGACTTCCTAATTGAATTATCCCTAAAACAATTATGAGATTAAGCACACCCAAATATGGCTACAAGTAGTTCAATCCTATCCCTAGAAAGAATCTATAAAATGGGGGTTAAAGCCTCAAGTTCTTGTTAATTAATCTTTCCCAACCCCAAATTATCTTTTCCAGCATTAATTCGAAGTTAATGGGCGAGTCCTAGGATTAGCTAATCCCTTTGGAAACATTAAAGAATAAAAATAATTAAAGAAATAATAACTCACTTCATAATAAATAAAAATTGCTCAATACATAAGCACAACAAGATATTTAATCCACACTTTAAATATGAATATTCCCATAAACAAGATTCAAGTATTGGAAAAAATACTACACACTTAAATATACAATACATAGCAAGGAAATGAAGAAATGAACATAAATAGGTAAGAAATTCTTAACCAAAAGCTTCAAATCTTCAAGACTCAAGTGTGTGTGCAAGAACCCTAGCTCCAAAACTTGTCCTCTCTAGTCAAGAGACTGCAAAATAAGCCAAAGATCCTTTACAAATGAGCTAGGTTGTGTATTTGTGGGTTTGGAATTGAAAAAATGTGAAATGGCAACACTATCCTCAGCTAAAGCCGGTTGACTGCACCTGCGGAAAAATCATCGCAGGTGCGGTTCCGCAAAAGCGGACTTCCTTTCGCAGATGTGCAAACTCTGGGGAACTGCCTACTCCACAGATGCGGATATAACGCTGCAACAGCAGCTCCGTAGATGCAGATTGTCAACCGCAGATGCGATCACAATGGGAAATTGGTGATATGTGCAGATGCGGACCTCCACTCGCATAAGCGAGCTCGTAGAAGCGAGGAGTGTTGCGCAGATGAGGAACTACTGAAGGAATTTGCACTTTTTAACTCGTTTTTGCACAATTCAACTTCAATTGAATTCAAATCTCTTTGGCATCATTTATTTGAAAATCTAGCAATGCACACCATAAATCACCTCATTTTATAATTAAAGGAAATAAAAACTATAGAAAAGATACTAGAATAAATGGTAAAATCACCACTCATCAACTGGCGCAACCGTATTGTTACATATTTGCAGGATGGCGTACTCCCCAACAATAAAAAAGAGGCCAAGAAACTGCAAATGCAAGTAGCCAGATACAACATCATTCACAACGACCTGTACAAGAGGACATATGGCGGCCCTCTAGCGAAGTGCTTAGGCCCAAATCAGACGTGGCGCGTTCTTCAAGAAGTACACGAAGGCCACTGTGGATCTCACTCCGGCAATCGACCTTTGATCAGATGCCTCATACGGGCAGGGTATTACTGGCCCACCATGAAAAAGGAGGCAGCGGATTGCATGAGAAAATGCAAACAACGCCAAAAATATGCCCCAATGATCCACCAAGCAGACGAACATCTACACTCAGTAACTTCCCCTTGGTCGTTCATCAAATGGGGAATGGACATCGTGGGCCCCCTCCCGGCAAGACGAGGTAACGTATGATTTCTTTTAGTTTTAACTCACTATTTCTCTAAATGGTAAGAAGCAGGAGAATTCTCCCAAATACGTGAACATGAAGTGATCGCCTTCATATGGAAAAACATCATATGCCGTTTCGGTCTCCCCAAAGAGATCAGCTGCGACAACGAACCCCAGTTTGCGGGAAAAAGTCGCTAAATGTTTTGAAAAATGGCACATCAAAAGAATACTCTCAACGCCATACCACCCCGTGGGAAACAGACAAGCGGAATCCTCCAATAGGTCGATACTGAACATCATGAAGAAGAAACTCGAAGACGCCAAAGGATTATTGCCGGAAATATTACCAGAAGTACTCTCGGCCTGCCCAACAACGCCAAAGACGAGCACATGAGAGATGCCATACTTATTAGTCAATGGGACTAATGCAGTAATACCAGTTGGGGTAGGGGAGCCCACCCTAAGGTATTCCTCTGAAAACGGACCTCGGAATGATGACAGCAGAAGGCAGGAGCTTGACAAAGTCGAGGAACGAAGAGATATGGCCTACGTAAGATTCGTCGCCCAAACGCAACAAGCCGAGGCTATTATAACAAAAAGGCAAAGATCAGGCCACTTAAAATCGGGGACTATGTGCTTAAAGCTAAAACACAAGCGAGTAAAGACCACGGGAAGGCAAACTAGGAACGAATTGGGATGGCCCGTACAAAATCACAGCAACAGCGAACAAAGGGTTATTCCACCTAGAACCGATGGAAGGAAGGCGACTACCAAACAGCTGGAATATTACACACCTCAAGTAATTCAACTTCTATAAGATGAAGCGCCCCCAAAGTCGTACTCTTTTTCCCTCACTTGAGTTTTCTCCCAACTGGATTTTCTCGAGGAGGTTTTAACGAGGCGATGAAAGGGACACTTCAAGATTGAAGTGCACACAGACAAAGGCACTGGACTGCTAGTTCATTGCTCGACCTCTAAATACTTTTCTAGGTCGACCAATGAAGGGACTAGATAGATTAGGACTGGGACTAAAATGCCAGCCAACGCCAAGAAAACATGTAAACCTCTCCAAGTGTATGAACAAAGAACAAATACATTAAGTTTATTTCTGTTCTCTCTAAGCATAAGTTACATTTGACCTCGTTCGAATCTACACCTAATCGACCCTCGGCCATAACTAAGCATAGCTTACATTCGACCTCGTTCGAATCAACACCTAATCAGCCCTCTGCCATAACTAAGCATAGGTTACATTCAACCTCGTTCGAATCAACACCTAATCGGCCCTCTTCCATAACTAAGTGTAGGTTACATTCGACCTCGTTCGAATCAACACCTAATCAGCCCTCGGCCATAAACAAACATACAATATGTTCATCCTCGTTCTAACTAATGTCCACTGGCCCCCGGCCATGATCAAACCTAAGTTTGTTCCGACCTCGTTCGACCCCACTCGAGCTAGATTATTACGACCAAGAAAACCAAGGCAACCAAGCAACAAAATCAAAAAGCATACGAACCCAAACAGAAGAAAAAAGGATCGGGTACAAATAATGAAACTGGTATTTCATACTTAGAATATATGTTACAAAGGCTTGAGAAGACGCCCACCAAAAAATGCACAAGTCTGTGGCAACACAAAAGAAGGAAAAGAAAAGTTGCTAATCTCCGCCTGGCCCAGCCGTACCATCGGCCTGGTCACCTAGACTATTGTCGTCCACCCCTTCGCCATCACCATCGCCATCAGGATACTCATCTTCATACCAAGCATCCTATACAATCCGGTCCACACCCGCATCCTCCTTGTCGTCACCGGCCTCCGGTGTAGTAGGATTGTAACCACATGCGACTCGAGCTCCACGTGCCTTAACACGAGCATCTTCAAGGACGGCTTCCGAAAAGGTTCATGCCTTCATCAAATCTCAGAATATATCCAGCTGAGCTTCGGCATAAATCCACTCTTCGTATAAATCTCGAGAAATATCAGGGAAGTTAAAAACATGGGAAGAGGATGGTCGAGCCAATAATTGTGCCTTCTCGGCCTCCGGAGCGGTGACCCAATCACAAAGGCCATAAGCCTCTTTCTCTAATTCTCCAATCTATTCATCAAGTCGCTCTTCTCTAAGTCTAGTCATCCCCAAGGCATTTTCTTGCTCGGCTCGGAGAACATGGATGATGATCTCCAAAGCTTCCATCTTCCTCATAGCCCCCGACTGAGCTAACTTCGCTTTCTCGAGATCCGCTACCTTCTCAGAAACCCCGCCCCTTAAAGCGTCGGCTGTAAATTCACACTCCTCGAGCTCGGCGCGCAACGAGAGGACCTGGGCTTGGAGATCGCTGCACTAGGCTTCGACCCCTCTACTAACCTCCAGCTCCTCCTCTTTGTCCCTTAGCGCCACCTCAAGGACACTGCATTTATCGATGACCTTCACTAGCTCGTCATCTTTCCCTTCAGCTCGTCTCTGAGAGCTCGGAAGTTGCCGCCTCCGCCAAATTGCCTACAAATCTCGCGATACTTACCGCGGTACTCACGGTATTTTCTCTCCATCTTCAGAAAAATAGCTTTATGCCTCTCCTCTCTTCGGGAGCTTTCAATTTCCAAAATCACAGAGTCTGAAAGAAAGAGAAAAGGAAAACAAAGAGTAAGAACGAAACACATTTTGAACTCGACAAACAAAGATGAGAGGGATCGAAAAGCTTACCCTAAAAGCAAGATTGGCTATGCTCCTAGATAAGGTAGCATCCTTTAGCCTTTTGAGGGTTTTACCCTCCATATCAGAACAAAGGGGACCAAGAAGGGACTACGTCCTCCGTGTCAACCAACAAATCTCGATCCATGGGGATCGCAATAGTCCGCGTGGACCCCTCCAACCGTACTTCGAGTCGAGTAAATCCCTCCCCCATCATCCTCACCTCATCGACATCCGCATCAGAGCATGTCTCGTAACCATCCTCGGCTATGCACCTTCCTTTTATCTCGGCCATCGAAGAAGGATTCTCGGCCGGTCGCGAGCCCAACGGCTCATCCCACCACAAGTTATCAGGGACTCTCGCCGACGACCCTTCAGCTTTCGTCATGGTTTCAGGAAGAGACATACCCTCTGCGGCTTCAGTCGATGGCGAAACCACGGGCAATAACTCAGCGTCATCTTCAAGATCTATGGTCGTCGTTTCTCGTATGACAAAACCGCTCATCACTGAACCCACCACTCGGACAACCCCTTTCCCGACGTCCACTGATCTCCTCTTGCGGGGAACCAAACTACAATCACTCGGCGACGATTCCTCTTCCTTGTCCTCATCTACCAGATGAAGCAAAGGAGAAGTCGGAAGCTCCGCTGTTGATGTATCCGCGGGCATAGAAGAAGACAGTGCAAAAGCAGCAGTAGGTTTGGTCAACGAACGAGCAGGCCTGGCCGTAGCGGAAAAACGAATAGAGGCAGAAGACCGAGAAGGCCTAGCTGCGGTCACAGCAGGAACATACTCCAAAGAAGAAGCGGTTTTCCTCTTGCGGAACGTAGGAGGAGGAGCCCTCGGCCTCCACGAAGACCCTCGAACTGAAAAAGAACAAGTTTCATAACCACTAATAATAAACCATAGCGTGCAAGAAACCACGTGGTCAAAAGAGAAACTAAAAATAATAGACGAACTCACCGGCCAAGGAAGAAGAAGGCCCAGACCTTTTGAGAAAGCCCGGTCACTCACGAATCCCCACTGTGTGAGGCAGAATCCGGCCAACCTAGTCGGAAATTTCCTCGACCAAAGGAGGAGGCGCGGCTTTGGCTGTACAAGAAAGAGAGAATGTTAGAACCCACGACCAGAAACAAACAAATCAAGTACTTTTCACAAAAGATGAGTACTTACGAGCGCGGTTCGAGGTCTCTGGAAAGCCATCCGAGTTGGCTACCACATCCCCGGTTCTGACGAAGAAGTAGTTGAGCCAGAACTAACGATTTGCTTTATCATCCATTTTCACCACCAAGCATTTACTTCCTCGCTGGCGAAGATGCAATATCGTCCCCCTATAAAAGCTAGGGTCGAAGAGATCCATCAGATGGCTGAGTGTGACCTCGACTCCTGCCAGCTCGGCAAATTTTGAGAGCATGCTGATAAGCTTATAAATGTATTGAGAAAGGTCGGGCAAACACCGTTATAGCGGCAAAATTCCTCCGCCAATGAGTCAAGGGAGAGAGTATAGCCGACCTGGAAAGGATACACATAAAATGCACAATATCTAGTGTGGTGGATTTGCACCACGTCTCGCCCTGCTAGGATCAGATCGATATGGGCAGGGATATTGAATTTTGCCCTAAGCTCGGTCAGATCGGCCTCTCCCATCGCTGATTCTGAGATTTCAGGTTCACCTTTGGGCGCCTTCGAGAAATCGGACTTGACTTTCTTACTACGAGGGATTATTTCCTCCATCGTAGGAAAGTTCTCCTCCTCTATGGCGACAGAAACCCTATTAGTGTGAGGAGGTATAAGCACCGCCAAAAGGGTAGGATCAGTTGCCATATCAGAAATAGAGGATACCTTAGTCATGTTGATAAGGGAAGATGTTCGAACAGGGAAATATTAGAATCAGCGAGAATCATTAAAACCAGTAAGAAATTTCAAACAATGAAAGAAGAAGAAGATACAGAGTTTATTGGGTGCAAGAGGTTTCGTAAAGGTTGGAACATTGCCCACACACCCCTATTTATAGAGATTTAGGCATCGGAACCAAGGAACTAACCATTATTACATGGCACTGTAACTGAAGCGGCAGACTCAATCACGAGACGCGCGTAAAATGAAGCAACATCTCGGGAAATCGCGTCATAATGACGTCACCCTGATTCGTGGGACTTACAATCCCAGAAATGGTAGCTCGCAAAAGGACACGTTATCAAGTCGCCCCAGTCATCACGGCCCGTTCAGGTCGTCCAAATGCTTTAACCATATTATACAATACCCGCTCATCGAGCCCGCCTGAGGCCGGCCTCAATAAGCAGAGGGACTAACTATATGGGACAAAATCTACCCTACAATATTTAGGGTAATATAGCACTAAGGGAAGAGTCAGTCGAGGTCGGCCAAGGAGTAGCAAGATTCGTGATCGAGATGTCAACAATGATCGAGATGTCAATAATGATCGAGGTCGAGCACCGCTGACAGAGCAGTAACACCTAATTTTTGAAATAGGATTTTAAGGAGCAGTGAATATTCTCTACACTTGTACTATTAGGGTTGGTTAAAGATATGTCTAAAATAAATAAGAAAAGAAATATAACGATGGGGCATGTGAGATTCACTTGATAGGAATATTTTTCAGAAGAAGATTCTCTCTCTTGTAAAGAGACAAAGATTACCTTTTTATCAAGATTCTTGCCCATATTATTCCACACTTTTCCACCAGATCCGAGAATAGTTCGAACAAAGCTAGGATTTATCTGTCATTCATCATTGTCAGGAGGAATATTCGTCCAACCTATCCTTTATTGGGTGAATCATCCCCCTTATTTACTTAAATATAATTTATTATAATTTATTGCTAGTTATACCTCCGTTATTGCTCATTTTTTATGAACGTTTTGTGCCTATCATTGCCAATATTTTACGGGATCTGTCCCATCTCACGCACGTTTCTAAGATTCTCATCTAGAGTTATTATCTTTAACTAGATATAACTCATTATTACGTAAATATAATAGTTTAATCAAAAACCATACTTTTTGGTCAAACACGGTCCACTTTATCGAATCTAGCCAATCTGAAATATCAGAAAGGTTGCTTTTTTGGAAACTTTTCTCCTGAAAATTAATTTTCTAGGAAAGCAAGAATGTGTCTAGAATTAAAATATAGTAAAAATTTGTGAACCATATGTTACAATACAATAAACAAAGTTCGAGAAAAGAATAGAACATTCTATTTCCATGCAATTACCAACACAAAGTTTCATTAAAGTATTCTTCAACATCCTTTCAATAGGAAAGGCTGAAATTTTTGTAGGGCAACTTCTAAATAAGATCGTTATAATTTTCAGTTAGGAGATAAGTTGCATTTTCAGCTGCATTGTTTCGGTTAAAATTTGTCTCGGTAAATGATGTATAAGTTCTTACAAATTCAAAAATAAGGGTTCCCACACAAGGCAAAATCTAGACAAAGTACATGCAATAAACCAATCGTAAGTGAATTAATTAAAAAGTATAATGTTGATTAATGAAGTCTAGACTCTAGAAAACTTAATAGTATTCATGATCGAACTTGAAAATAATTTAGGCATTTAATTTGTTAGCGATATACGGGCTATCGATGAGTCACAATCCTAACACTCGACCCAATTGGCCAACTTAGACCTTTAGAAGAAAAGAGAAGGTGGGAGATATTAGGAGTGTAAATAGTTCAGTTCGGTCGGTTATTTTGTAAAATATGTATCATATCAATTTTTTGATTATTCTATTTTATATAATCAAAATTAGACTTTTTGAAACCGTCCCAATCATCTCGCTTTTTCTTTGGTATCGGTATGGTTCGGTTAATTTTCGGTATTGTTTAAAAAGATTCCACGTAAGAGTCGCTAATAGAAGTTAGAGTGCGATAATATACGTACTTACTTACGACTTCGGCAAAACTCTCTAGATATTTTTATAGTGTAAAAGACAATGAATTAAGAGAATATGAAAGAAATCTCACTATTCTACTTTTGTGTAAGAGACATTGAGCAAAGACAAAAGAAATATAGATCACACGAGTTGGAATATATTAATCAAGATTTAACGCAAGAATAGAGTCTATTAGAAGATTAAGTATACAATAAGAAAAATCTAAATTATAATAGAGGAAAGATATTTAATAACATATGGTTTATTACTCAAGATCATTGGAATACATGCTGCTTGCTACTCAAGATGATAGCTAGAACCAATTTAGTTTCAATACGAGTAGCATAATAGTTTGAGAGTTGAGACCTTGGGCTTTAATTACTTGTTGGCGAATGACTTGCAAACATTTTTATGATCACAAAGCCCGAGGAAAAAATTAATGTCCTGTTATTTTTAAACTTAATATAAAAATAATATTTTTCTTATACAAAATTATTCGGGATAGTTCGGTATTTTTTCGATTTACTTTTGTAAAATTAAAAAGCTACTCTAATGTTTACCCGTAAAACGGTACAATTGAATTTATACGTAGTTTCTAGATAAGTGAACTAATTTAATCCTGAAATAATGCAATAATTGAAGTAATGTACAATACTTAGCCTGGTCTTCGGCCGTCTTGGGTTCCACGTGTCTTTCCTTTAGATGACCACGTGTCATATCATATTTTACCATATACACTTAATTATCGGTAAGGTTATAGTTTTATATAAAAACTTATTATTTTACTAAAAAAAACTGATAATCGGTTCGGTATAATTTGGTTCGACCAATATAATCGTTTATAAAGATTCAATGACACCCCTAAGAGAAATTGTGTTGATTTTAGCTTCTTTTGGAGTATGGGAATGTGTTGTTGAAGACAACATGGACATTAGAAGTCTTGTGGAGAAAAATAGAAAATTCTAACACTAGACTTAGCTTTGTTATCATACCGACAATTTCAAGTTGTGTAGAAATATGGAGAGTTAGAGGTGAGGAAGTCGAAAGAAAGAAGACAAAAGAAAAGGACAATATTAACTCTTAAGTGTATTATGTGTAATAAAGACTATTGTCATCGACCGACGTATAATGGGTAGGTTGCAGTACTTTCATTGCTAAATAGATGTTTCTGTTCAGAATTTTTAAAATAAAAAGATTCTAAGGGTGTGTTTGGTACGAAGAAAAATATTTTCCTAAAAAATGTTCATAGAAAATGAGTTATTTTATGACTTATTTTTCATTGTATTTTCTCATAGGAAACCGACCACTTTGCGTTCTCCGATCTTCTGATAAGGACCTGTTTAAACCCATTTAGAAAACTATTCAGTCAGAATTAAAAGAAACCTTACCTTTCTGGGAGCCGGTGGAGCGGTCCGACGATGTCCATCCCCCATTTCATGAATGACCATAGGGACAAAACCGAATATAAGGGTTCTATCGGTTGGTGTACTAGTGGTGCGTATCGTTGGCACTTATCACATTTTCGGACGAAGTCTTTGGCATCTTGTTCCATGCGAGGCCAGTAATATCCTGCCCGTACCAACTTCAACACCAAAGAATTTGCGCCCGAGTGATTCTCGCATATCCCTTCGTGGACTTCATGAAGCTAAAACTTGCAGCACTGGAGCGTAACGCTCGTGATGCTTTGGGGTCTTCGGGAAACTTCCCGTGCACGAGATAGTCGATTATTTCATTTTTCCAGTCCCAGACCAGACTAGTCGAATTTACCTCATAGTAACCATCTGTATCCAGGACTGAGTTCATCAGTTGCACTACCGTCCCGGACTTCGATCCTTTATTTCCGTCGATGATCCTAAGTTTGATAATGCGTCTGCTTCTGCGTTATCCTCCCTCAGGATATGAGTAATTGACCACTCCCGGAATCGTGCCAAAAGAGCCCGGACCTTTACAATATATTGTTCCATTCGTTCTTTTTTGGTATCAAAGATCCCGTATACCTGATTTACTACCAACTGCGAGTCATATTTGATTTCGATAACCTCAGAATCAAGTCCCCGGGCCAATTCGAGCCCTACAGTCAAAGCTTCATACTCTGCTTCATTGTTAGTTAAAAGGATCGTTCTAATGGCTTGCCTTAAGGTTTCCCCCGAAGGCGTGTTTAAGACTATTCCGAGTTCAGACCCTTTTACATTGGAAGCTCCGTCCGTAAATAAGATCAAAACACCCGATGTCGATTCCGACACCATTACTGCCTCCTTGGTTGCCAGAGGTAGTAGTCCCGAACTGAAATCGGCCACTAAGTCAGCCAAGACTTGCAACTTAATTGTAGTCCTTGGTTTACATTCTATATCAAACTCACTCATTTTGATGGCCCATTTGGCCAATCTGCCCGAGAGCACGGGTTTATGGAGGATGTTCTGCAAAGGGAAACTAGTCACCACAGCTATCGGGTGGCAATGAAAGTAGGACCTTAGCTTCCGAGCGGTGACTACGAGACCTAAGGCTAGTTTTTCCAAATGTGGGTAGCGAGTTTTTGCTCCCGTTAAAATTTTGCTAACATAATAAATAGGAAATTGCATACCTTTGTCCTCCCGGACTAAAATCGCACTTACCGCAACTTCTGAAACCGCGAGATAGACTAGCAATGTTTCACCTTCTTTTGGTTTTGAGAGCAATAGAGGGTTTGATAAGTACTTTTTTAGGTCCCTCAGAGCCTGCTGGCACACCGGTGTCCATTCAAAATTATTTTTCTTTTTGAGAAGTGTGAAGAAGCGATGACATTTTTAAAGACGACCAGGAAATGAACCTGCTCAAAGCTGCTAATCTTCCTGTGTCCCTTTGGACTTTCTTTACGTTCGACAATTGATCTGGGATATCCTCTATGGCCTTGATTTTGTCGGGGTTTACCTCAATTCCCCTTTGTGAGACCAGAAATCCCAGAAACTTACCAGAACTGACCCCGAACGCACACTTCTCGGGATTAAGTTTCATGTTATGCTTCCTTACGATGTCGGAGGTTTCTTGCACATTATTAAGGTGATCACCTACATTCAAAGACTTAACGAGCATATCGTCTATATAAACTTCCATAGACTTTCCTCTATGCTTTTCAAACATCTTATTTACGAGCCGTTGATAAGTGGCTCCAACGGTTTTCAACACGAAGGGCATCACATTGTAACAATATGTACCAAAATTCATTATAAATGATGTCTTTTCCTGATCTTATGGGTTCATCTTGATTTGGTTGTACCCAGAATAAGCATCGAGGAAACTCATTAACTTATGCCCGACCGTGAAATCAATCATTTGATCGATATTTGGCAGTGGGAATGAGTCTTTCGTGCATGCCTTATTAAGGTCTTTATAGTCTACACACATGCAAAATTTATTGTTCTTCCTAGGAACTGCTACTACATTGGCTAGCCAGTCGGGATATCTTACCTCTCGGATCGAACTGATATTAAGCAAGCGGGTTACCTCTTCTTTGACGAATTTATTCCTAGACTCGACAATAAGGCATTTCTTTTTGTCTTACCGGAGGTACGTTGGGATCCAAACTCAGCTTGTGCACGGCTACTTCCGTCAGGATACCTATCATATCCGTGTGCAACCATGGAAAACAATCGGCATTAAATTTAAGGAATTTAATAAAACCAGACCTGAGCTCTGGGTGCAGTCCTGTCCCCAAATGGAATTTTCTTTCTAGGAATTCTTTGAACAATGCAACTTGCTCCAGTTCCTCCGTCGTGGACTTCGTTGCGTCCGTCTCTTCTGTAACTTGGAAATATCTCGGCACCTGATAATGTTCTGATGACTCTGCTCTGGGGCTAACTTCTTCTAGCTCAGGAGTAGGCTTCGGTTCCTATAATTGCTATGCCGTGTGCTCCTTCCCTTTGCTACTGAAAGCCGAAATTGCATTCGTCTCCCTTTCTGTCGGTTGATCACCTCTTATCTGCTTGATTCCTTCGAGCGTTGGAAACTTCAGCAATTGGTGATATGTTGAAGGTACAACTTTCATCTCGTGTAACCATGGCCTTCCCAGGATGATATTGTATCCCATGTCACCATCTACTACTTCAAAGAGAGTTGTTTTCATTACTTCTTCAGCGTTCATGAGCAGCAAAATCTCTCCCCGGGTCGTCACACTTGCAAGGTTGAATCCAGCAAGGAGTTTTTTTTGTCGGAATAATGCTTCCGTTGAGTGTAGCTTGCTCCAATACTCTGCATTGTATGATATTAGCCGAACTTCCTGGATCCACTAGAACACGTTTAATCTTAAAATCTAACACATTTAAAGAAATTACTAGTGCATCATTATGTGGTAACAACAATCCGCCTACATCCTCCTCCGTGAAAGTGATATTGTCTTCCCGGGAGTCTTTTACTATGAGTTATTGATACTTTCGTCTTCTTCGCTGCCGAAAAGGTGATCCCGTTAATCTCATTCCCTCCGAAACTCATATTGATCGTTTGGCGTGGGGGCTCTTCTCCTACTTTCGAAGGTTCCTCGTTGTCTCTGTTATGACCATAATTATTCTTAGCTCGGTCAGTCAAGAATTCTCTGAGGTGGCCATTCTTTAATAGTGTTGCCGCCTCTTCCTAGAGGTGTCGGTAGTCCTCTGTTCGGTGGCCATTCGTCCCATGGTATTCACACCATAAGTTAGGATCCCTCTAGCTGGAATCGGATCTCATTGGTCTCGGGAATTGTGCCTCTTTAATGTTTCTCATAGATGGCACCAACTCCACTATACTGCCATTGAAGTTATATTCTAATAACTTGGGGTAAACCCGACATCTCTTTATCCTGAAGTGATCTATTGTTTCGACCACGATCGGTGCCTCTATCAATGGTGAACTTGTTTGCTGCGCGGAAGTTTCTACCATGGCCTTCGGTCCACTCGTAAAGCAAAAACCGGCCCCTCGAAGTTCGTCTGTCTGCGTCGTAGTCATCCTTTGATTTTCCTCTGCTCTTGTCCCGTCCTTTGGCCGTGATGTAGAATCGACCTGGTCATCTTCGATCCTTATCTT
This sequence comes from Nicotiana otophora, assembly GCA_000715115.1. Classification (NCBI taxonomy): domain Eukaryota; kingdom Viridiplantae; phylum Streptophyta; class Magnoliopsida; order Solanales; family Solanaceae; genus Nicotiana; species Nicotiana otophora. The sequence continues at coordinate 317,149 of AWOL01S0003713.1, forward strand.
TGACTCAAACCGGTTGTGGACATCTGCCCAAGTTGTTGCCTAAAACTCAAGCAGGCTCTCCTTCAGCTTCCGGGAAGCGTCTGAGCTTCTCGGATTCAATCCTTTGGTGAATGCTTCAGCATCCCATTCATCCAGGACAACTGGGACCAAAATTATTTCTTTCTCGAATCGGGTAACAAACTCTCATAATAATTCGAATTCTCCCAGTGCGATCCTGAATATGTCGGTCTTCTGGGCTTGTACTTTACTGGCCCTGGGATGAGCCTTGATGAAAGAATCCGCGAGCATCTCAAAGGAATCTATGGAACTCTCAGGTAATAATGAATACCACGTTAGAGCTCCCCTCGTGAGGAGCTAAATCATTTCCTTTTACCGCCGCTGTGTAGGTGGTAATATGCTCTTGTGGGTTTGAAGTCCCATCATACTTTGGCACTTCAGGCATTTTGAACCACTTCGAGATTAGTTTTGGTGCGGCACTCGGCTTGTACGGCAATTGAGTATACTTCTTCGAGTCCGAACTTTTCAGTATTTGGACCATGCGGGCCATTCTCATTGTTAAACCGTAAAAATTCATTCTTGAACGGGTCGTTCTCGTTGTTGAGACTGGATCCGCTCCCCCAACCCCGTCGGAGCCAACTTGACCCCTGGGAGAGTTGTTGTCGACTCTCTACGTTGTTTGGTCTACGGGAACACCGAGAGGAATTGGATCTCGTCTGTTTGTATTATTTGAAGCCCCTGATAGCGTCTGTTTCAGCTCCATCATAACCTTATCCTATCACGTGAGATGACCTAGAATGATCGCTTCTTACTCTTGTAGGACCCTCACCACATCCATGACATGCTCCTCATCAGCATCATCGGGAGTTGTCTCTGGAACCTGTCGAGGGTACTGCCTGTCATGCACCAGCGTAGCGTCATTCCCCTCATTGTGGGTGTTACTGATTGAATCCTCGAAATGAGGCTGATACCTTCAAATTTCAGGGTTGTGCGTGTTGTTAACAGTGTTATCTGCCATTTTTGTGATATTTTCTAAGAAATAATCAAATCACGTTAGTAAAAAAGGCAAGGATCAATTTAATTGCACGGCTGTCTAGGCTCCACGGTGGGCGCTAAACCATTTACCCATAAAATGGTACAGTTGAATTTATACGTGGTTTCTAGACAAGTGAACTAATTTGATCCTGAAATAATGCAATAATTGAAGAACTGTACAATACGTAGCCTTAAAATGTAGACGAAACATCAGAGATGATAGTTCCGGGAACAAGATTTTCAGGCACAGCAATGATGAGATCAAAATGCGGGAAAGTAAGATTGTATTAATCTTTGTATAGAGTGTAGTATAAGTTTAGCGAGAAAATTTATGTCCTTTATAATGATAACTGGGCTCACTATTTATAGTTGTGTCTAGGGAAGGAGGTCCTCGGATCGTACCCTCCTTTAATATCAATTATGAGGAGTCATTGATGAAGATGTAACGGTGAACATAAATGCCAAATTCTCTGTAATGGGCCATCGCTCTTGATCACGCCCAACTATGCCTTATAAAAAGGACTAAGCGGTCGTTGCAAATATAATCCGGTTTACAAGTCCGGAGTCGAATTCCACAGAGAACTAAGGCTTAGCTACAGTTGTTCAATATCGCTAAGAAACACAAGTCCAAACAATTTCCTAACTATAAAGATTATAATGTTTATTTGTTTTACCTAATTAAATAACAAATACTAGAAAGCAGTAAAACTATCAATTAACAAGGATAAGGATTGGAGACAAGATTAAGGAAGTCTAAAGTTATGATTTTCCCAATTGTCGGAATCCTTTCCGCTACGTTTTCTATAAATTTGCCTAAGTCTTATCTACCGATCATGAGCACTCTAACTGTCATAACTCTCTCCCGAGTAATTACCACAATTTACTAGACATATTCTCCCGAATTACGCTAGCTGGCATTAAGTACAGCTCACTTAGATCGTACCAAGTTTTCGTTATCCCTAATCCCACCTTTAAACCTCCGTATTGATCCCTCATATACGTTTAGGAGTGATGTTGTTCAACAACTACCTAAATATGTACTCTCTCTCGAGTAATACATACTAAATAGGCACAGATAATTGAGGGTCCTTCAATCAACCACAAGAATAATATAGATGAATAAAGAGAGAAAATACTACGGCAAATCCATATTAACGTAACAAGAACATCATCCTTCAATAGGTTCCATCAAAACCCTAGGTTAGGAAGTTAGCTACTCATACTCATAGTAACAATATCCCAAATATTTTGCATAATTAAAATATAGAGTAAAGATGAAAAGATGAAGAAATATATGATTCTAACTCCCAATAGGTGATTCCACCAGCTCTCCTTGCCTCTGGCTGCTGAAAAAACGTCCTCTCCAAGTGGTGTTTTAGGTCTATTTATATGTGTATAAGAAACCCTAAATGTGTGGGCCGAGTCCTAGTCAAACCCGAAGCAAATTAAGTCTTCAAAACTCGGATTGGACCTGGCCTCAGGCCTGGCGTCGCCAGCCTAACGCCTGGAATTTGGCTGGCCTCGCCAGGCTAAAGCCTGGTCCAGCCTGGCCTTAGGCTGGCCTCGCCAGGTCTCTCCTTTTCACTGTTCTCGAGCACACTTTCAATGTTTAAGTATCCCTTTTGCTCTACTTTCATCTCCAATTCACCTACACATAAAATAGACTCCATTATGCACAAATAAAGTGTAATTTATCATTAAAGCATGTAAAATGCAAGGCACATAATGTACGAAACTATGGAATTATAGCTACACATCAATACCCTACAGTTAAACATTGCTCGTCCTCGAGCAATCAAACTACACTTATAGATACGACCTTTTTAAGCAATTCTCCTAACTCATTACACCAAGAATTTTTAAAATAGTTTAAGCACACAAGTGTGACATCCTCGCCTCAAGATTCGACTCACAAATACCATGCCTTATTCACAATTCACTTACTTACTCTGACATGGATGTCAACAATATTACCTTTTCTTTATAAATCATGTGCCCTCACCCAATCAAAGAGCTTAGTTCTACACACAATGAATTTTAAGAACATAGGAACTCAAGATAGACAAAATTCACTCACTCTCAGAAATAACATTCATATGCGACAAATGATGCACCATAGGCTTGCCCGTAGTGTAATACCCTACTAATCGAGTTCATTCAGTCTAAGATCAAGAAGGACTTTCATTGGTTGTAATGTAGGCTGCGGGTCGGGTAGGATACATTTGGATATGAGTGACTACACCTCCCTTAGGCACTTTAATACATATACTTTAACACACATCCCATACTTATGTCAAACCGAACATTCCACCTTCACTTCAATTTATACTACCCTATATTTCTTTAAGCACAATTACATCAAGAGTCACCACTATCAAGGAATATGTTTCACAGCAATAAAACTAATTTTTTTTCTTTCTTTTTCAATTCAAGTGGCTCTTACTTTTTCAAAACAATGCACCTTTCTCCTTATTTCATTAGTTCCACACCAAAGCCGAACCAACCATCCCACACTTTAACTTTTACAAAGTTCATAATAATTCAAGTTCTCATGAGAGGTGAAAAGGTTCAAATATATGGTCGATCAAAACAAAGGGGTACGACTTATAATGTGGTTACCAAAGAAACAAGATTATAGGCTCAACGGGGTTAACTACGGTACATAACATTTAGGTGGGTAAACTTTATATATCTGGCTTAACAAAGAAATGCCTATATCACTTCCTAGACTGATCAATACTACTATTTTGCTTTGCAAACACACGGGTCAAGTTCTAGACATCAAATGCAATGCATAGAATACATACAAAACCTCACACAGACAAGGCACATAACTCACTCAGGATTGGTTTCATCGCGACACTTCAGTCAGAGTAGTTAAGCAAAATTAGGAATCTACGATTTAAGGTACTTATGCGAGAGTCAAAAACTGAGCCTAAGCGTCACAACCATAGTACTAACTATTCTTAAGGCATAACAAAGCTAAGAGATATTGCTTTAATTCAATTCATGGCCCAATGGTTCCTATTCCTAAAAACAAATAAAACTAACTACACCCGGTTCAAACAAAACCCTTGGAAAAGAACCGCGGTACAAAGAAAAACCAAGGGAGAATTGCAACACTACCTAACAAAAGAAAATCTTTTTGTCTTTTTCCTTTCGACTTAAATCCCTCAAAAATATTGTCTAATAGATCCATCGTCGGGAAAAGTCCAATCTTTTCTATTTCTGCTCTCTAAAACAAATATTCAATTAAACTAATACAATTACAATATCATAGAAAGTCACCTAGACAATCTCCTCACCCCACACTTAAAATTGTGCATTGTCCCCAATTCATACCATAACTAATAAGAGGGTAAAAGAAACTCCCTAGTAGGCCAAAGCACTAGCAACTCATGGGGTACTCAGACTTCTCCCATGCTTGGTCCTTCGTACGGGTACCTCACACTTAGTTCCAACCATCTGGTTTGTTGTTTTATCTTTCCAATAGCTTTGTTTCCATGATCCTAGAAAAGCAAAAATCGACACTACAAAAATAATAATAATAAAATAAAGCAGTAAAGCTGGGTTTCCTCCCAACAAGCACTTGATTTAATATCACGTCACGACACAAATCACTTTCTGCCTCCACTTTGAACTTATGAATTGGACCCCAAGTTTTGATTCTGCTCTATGATCATGCTCCTGGGGTGGTGGAACGAATCTAACTGGCCCAAGGAAACAATGTAGTATTCTGCACTTCTTGGCCTTTAGATGAGGTGTGTAATTCCAACTTTCTGGCAAGAAGAATTCTAGAATGTAGGCACCTTGTTCCTCATTCCTTGACTCCTCAAGTGGCCCGGATGACTCTATTTTCATATCATCATCTACGCACAATGTGGAAAAGTACTTGGAGTAAGGACAAATGCGCTCAAACTGAAAATGCACAGTCTTATCCACATCCTTTTCATGGCAAAACATAGAATCAATTAAAATTGTGTCTGTAAGGTCCTCAGTTGACTCCAGTACCAATTCTTCAACATCGACATCATCAAATTCTAGTTGGTTGGTTTGGTCAAATTCTACTCTCAACTCCTCCATTATAATGGCAATTTCTGCAGCCCATTCATGCTCTTCTTGGCTATTATCCACAATGTAAGCTTATTGCACTTTACAAGGTTCACTTAGTTTATTAGCTTGAGCCTCCAAATTGTGAATAGTTGCCTCTTGCCTTTGTATCTGCAGTAATTTCTCATCATATTGTTCCATGAGGACCTTTAACATATCTTTGATCTCCTTCAGGTCAGCTTCCCAAGATTCTTTGTTCTTATTCACTTCACATGAAAATGTAGAACCGTCAAAGTAAGGGGTTGGGGGAGGATAATACATATAAGCACAATCATGAAAGTGACCATCTTGACCAACACACATATCACACACATTCCACATATAAGATTGAGTTGGTGCACATAACTCGCTCTCAGGAATATTTTGATAATTTTTTTATGGGTGGTTTCCTCTACAATATGCATAAGGAGGATCAATAGTAGAATTACCAACAGCAAAACTGTCATAATTCCAAGATGCCATATTTCGAAAATCAACAAGTAAAACAAAAATAAAAAAATATCAAATACAAGAAGAAAAATAAAGTTCAAACTTGCAACCTAGCAATATGTACACCTACATCTATACCGTTAGTTCCCCGGCAACAGTGCCAAAATTTAATCACGCCCAACTATGCCTTATAAAAAGGACTAAGCGGTCGTTGCAAATATAATCCGGTTTACAAGTCCGGAGTCGAATCCCACAGAGAACTAAGGCTTAGCTACAGTTGTTCAATATCGCTAAGAAACACAAGTCCAAACAATTTCCTAATTATAAAGATTATAATGCTTAGTTTTTTTACCTAATTAAATAACAAATACTAGAAAGCAGTAAAACTATCAATTAACAAGGATAAGGATTGGAGACAAGATTAAAGAAGTCTAGAGTTATGATTTTTCCAATTGTCAGAATCCTTTCCGCTACATTTCCTATAAATTTGCCTAAGTCTTCTCTACCGATCATGAGCACTCTAACTGTCGTAACTCTCTCCTGAGTAATTACCACAATTTACTAGACATATTCTCCCGAATTACGCTAGTTGGCATTAAGTACAGCTCACTCAAATCGCACCAAGGTTTTGTTATCCCTAATCCCACCTTTAAACCTCCGTATTGATCCCTCATATACGTTTAGGAGTGATGTTATTCAACAACTACCTAAATATATACTCTCTCCCGAGTAATACATACTAAATAGGCACAGCTAATTGAGGGTCCTTCAATCAACCACAAGAATAATATAGTTGAACAAATAGAGAAAATACTACAGCAAATCTATATTAACGTAACAAGAAAATCATCCTTCAATAGGTTCCATCAAAACCCTAGATTAGGAAGTTAGCTACTCATATTCATAGTAACAATATCCCAAATATTTCGCATAATTAAAATACAGAGTAAAGATGAAAAGATGAAGAAATATATGATTCTAACTCCCAAGAGGTGATTCCACCAGCTCTCCTTGCCTCTGGCTGCTGAAAAAACGTCCTCTCCAAGTGGTGTTTTAGGTCTATTTATATGTGTATAAGAAACCCTAAATGTGTGGGTCGAGTCCTAGTCAAACCCGGAGCGAATTAAGTCTTCAAAACTCGGATTGGACCTGGCCTCAGGCCTGGCATCGCCAGCCTAATGCCTGGAATTTGGCTGGCCTCGCCAGGCTAAAGCCTGGTCCAACCTGGCCTTAGGCTGGCCTCGCCAGGTCTCTCCTTTTCACTGTTCTCGAGCACACTTTCAACGTTTAAGTATCCTTTTTGCTCTACTTTCATCTCCAATTCACCTACATATAAAATAGACTCCATTATGCACAATAAAGTGTAATTTATCATTAAAGCATGTAAAATGCAAGGCACATAATGTACGAAACTATGGAATTATTGCCACACATCAGCTCTTAATGCTGCAGAATATTCCTTATTAAATGCTACTTGGCGCAGAGCATTTAATATACCTTTATGAACATTATCCCTTCCAGTGACAAGCGGAATGGATGCGTTCTGTCTTCGGTCATTCCCATCTAGTTTTATTAAAAAAATATTGATAATCGGTTCGGTATAATTTGGTTCGACCAATATAATCATTTATAAAGATTCATTGACACCCCTAAGAGAAATTGTATTGATTTTAGCTTCTTTTGGAGTATGGGAATGTGTTGTTGAAGACAGCATGGACATTAGAAGTCTTGTGGAGCAAAATAGAAAATTCTAACACTAGACTTAGCTTTGTTATCATACCGACAATTTCAAGTTGTGTAGAAGTATGGAGAGTTAGAGGTGGGGAAGGCGAAAGAAAGAAGACAAAAGAAAAGGACAATATTAACTCTTGAGTGTATTATGTGTAATAAAGACTATGGTCATTGAACGACGTATAATGGGTAGTTGCAGTCCTTTCATTCCTAAATAGATGTTTCTGTTCGGAGTTTTGAAAATAAAAAGCTTCTAAAGGTGTGTTTGGTATGAAGGAAAATATTTTCCATGGAAAATATTTTTCTAGAAAATGTTCGTAGAAAATGAGTAATTTTATGACTTATTTTTCATTGTTTGGTTGTTGAGTGAAAAAACAATTCCGAAAAATATTTTCTAGTGCATAGAGAGTAGAAAATATTTTTTAGAAAAATAATTTTTTATGTTACTTTCCTGACTCACCCCCTTTTCCCAAGTCCCCATGTTTCATGTACTCTCCTCCCCCCTCTCCCCCCTCTCCCCCCTTTCAAATACCCAACGTTTTTAGGACTCCATTTTTTTCAAAAATTTAATTATTCTTCCAAAAATTCACACAAATCCAAAAGAACTAATGTATTGCATTACTTTTTTACGCAAATATAACGTTGAAATTGGTGCTCCATAACTAAAAATAAAATACTCTTTTTTTAGTTAAAAAAGAAAGTACTCTTTCTAAAACATGAAAATAAAGTACTTATTTTGTTAAAATGAAAGAAAATACTTTTTCTACGTCATGAAAAGAAAATACTTTTTTTGTTGAAATGAAAGAAAATACTTTTTCTACATCATGAAAAATAATTATTGAAAAGAAAGAATACTTTTTACTACATCATTTTGTTGAAATGAAAGAAAATACTTTTTTAACATCATGAAAAGAAAGTAATTTTTTTGTTAAAATAAATTTTTTATTTTTATATCATGAAAAGAAAAATTCTCATTTGTTGAAATGAAAAAAAATACTCTATTTATAAAATGAAAAGAAAGTACCATTAATAATATTTATATTTAGGGTGGGGGTGGGGGCNTGATAGGAAAAATATTTTCCTCCAATTGGAGGAAAATGAGTTATGAGAAAAATATTTTTCAAAACATTTAAGCCAACCAAACATGAAAAAATTGGAAAATATTTTCCGAAAAATAGTTTCCTTCATACCAAACACTCCCTAAGTATAAAGGCTTATCCTTTTTAGTGGTTTGTCCGATACAAATTCAAATTAATTGAATTAATAAGTTTCATAAGCAAAATGTCTAAAGCAAAAAACAAATAAATAACAAAAAAAAGGCTATGGGCATGGGGAATAATGTAACTTTTTCCAGGGCTAAAAGCTGCATACGCCCAAGAGAAACCGATTACTTTGCATTGATAGATAAGCACATATGGAGAATCAAAGGGACCACCCCTACTTTTACTTGTACCTTTTTTGGCCTTCTAGTTCGTTTTTATTTTTAGAATCCCAATTCCCAATTGGATATC
>AWOL01S0003713.1:355459-376618 GCA_000715115.1 Nicotiana otophora
CATTATACCGGAGCATGTAGCCACTTAAAATGTTTAAAATGTTCACTTAAACTTCAAGATTTATTTTCTTATTTATTCACCGATGAAGCATTTGAGCGATGTTATGAACAATTGAGAATAAATTAAAGCATATATATATATATGCTTTAATTTATTCTCAATTGTTCATTACATCGCTCGAATGCTTGATCGGTGAATAAATAAGAAAACCAGTCTTGAAGTTTAAGTGAACATTTTAAACATTTTAAGTGACTACATGCTCCGGTATAATGTGATGACCCAAAAGGTCATCTTATATTTTTGAACTCGATATTGCGCTCTTAAGCCTTAAAAATCTCATTTTTACCCTTTTCGATTTACGTGCGCAGTCCGGGTATTGGCCCGGAAGGTTTTTATGTTAAAACAAAACTGATAAAAATAAGAATTTTTACCTTAAAACTTCAGTTGAGTTGACTTCGGTCAACGTTTTGGTAAACGGGCTCAGATTCGTATTTTGACGGTCCCGGTGAGTCTATATCAAATTATGGGACCTGGGCGTAAGCTCGGAATCGAATTCGGAGGTCCCTAACTCGAGTTATGAATTCTTGATAAAAATTAAAAGTCTGAAAATTTAGTTATTTTAAGAATTGGTTGATGTTTTGCCTTGTTGATACCGGGTCTGTATTTTAGTTCCGGAGCTCGGTATAGGTCCAATATAATATTTATGACTTATCTGTGAAATTTGGTGAGAAACGGAGTTGATTTGACATGATTCGGACATTCGGTTGTGGAAATAGGAATTTTAAAGCTTTTTTGAAAATTTCATTCGATTTGGTGCTAAATTCGTAATTCTAGACGTTATTTTGGCAGTTTGATCGCGCAAGCAAGTTTGTATGATGTTGTTAGAGTTGTGTGCATGTTTGATTTGAAGCCCTGAGGGCTCGGGTGAGTTTCGGATAGGTTACGGGATGTTTGGACTTTGGAAAATCTGGTTTTCTGCAGATTCTAATGCCTTCTAGTTTCCTTCTTCGCATTCGCGAAGGCACTCTCGCGAACGCAAAGTAGAAACTGGAATGGCTGATTTTTACTCTTCACGAACGCGAAGGCCTGGTCGCGAACGCGAAGTGATGGGGGATTTACCCTTCGAGAACGCGACCGGCTCATCGCCAACACGAAGCATTTAGGACCTGGGGGAGGGTTGGTCTTTCCTTCATCGCTAAGGCCCGGGGGAGTAACCATCGCGAATGCAAGCAAGGTCTCGTGAGTGAAAAGGATTGGCAACCTATACTCTTCGCGAACGCGACAGTATCTTCGCGAACGCGATGAACACTGTCGCCCAGTACTTAAAACAGAATCAAAACGAGACTTAAGCCATTATTTCATTTTTATCAAAAACCAATTGGGCTAGAGGCGATTTCCAAGAGATACTTTCTTCCCCAAAGTATTTGTAAGTGATTCTAAACCATTTTCTTTCAATTACTCATTACATTTAATAAATTATCAACCAGAAATCTAGAGTTTTCATGGTAAAATTTGGGGTTTGGGGTAGAAACTAGGAATTTCAGAAATTTGGGGATTTAGACCTCAAATTGAGGTCGGATTCCAAAATCAATTATATATCCGGGCTCTGGGAGTGAATGGGTAAATAAATTTTTGTCCGAACCTCGGGTTTTGACCAAGCGAGCCCGGGGTCGATTTTTGACTTTTGGAGGAAAATTTGGAAAATCTAAATTTATGCAATATAATTAATTTCTTTAGCAATAATTGATATTATTGAGTTGTTTTTGAATAGATACGGGTGGTTTGGAGGTGGATTCAAAAGGAAAAGCGATGATTGAGTATTGAATGACTTTTGGAGCGAGGTAAGTGTCGTGGTTAACCCTAACTTGAGCGAGTTAGGAACCTCAGATTATTTTCTACGTGAAATTCATGTGAGCGGTGTATATGTGAGGTGACGAGTACTTATGCGCCGCCAATTTACCTATTTTTCCGCTGTTTTCTCCCGTATTTCTCATATTGTCTCTTTCCTATTCCTAATTGCTACGTGTTTAGACTAATGTTGTTAAATTGATCATTTTTATCATGTTTATGGATCTTCTGGTGATAATTGAGTATTTATATCAAAGTTGAGATCAATATTGTAGAACCAAATGTTAAAGTAAGGCTTGTATATGTTATTCTATCTCCTTGTTGTCAATTGTTCATTGCATTATGGTAAGGGAGAGTGTTAATGCATGAAGGGTGATGGCGTGCCATATTGTGAGTGTTAATGCACGAAGGGTGATGTCGTGCCATGGTATGAGAGTTAATGCACGAAGGGTGATGCCGTGTCATTTCTATTGATTTTATGGTGAGGTTGAGAGTAAAAGCACGAAGGGTGATGTCGTGCATTTTTTCTTTACTATATTCACTATTCCTGTTGATCCATAGTATATTGACTGTTCCAGTTATCATTCTGCTATAGTTCTTTATCTCGTATTTCCCCTCAGTATGTTTCCCCCTCCCGATATTACCTGCATAGCTTTTATTGTTGTTATTTGTATATACACTGTTAAATTGTACAAGTTAATTTGTAGGTGTTTTGTCTTAGCCTCGTCACTACTTCGTCGAGTTTAGGCTCGACACTTACTGTTACGACCCAAAATTCCTTGAAAGGTCGTGATGGCATTGGACACTGCTGTCAGGCAAGCCAACACCAATAATTAGTAAATTCTCATTTTAATATTTTTGAAATCATAGTTATTCCCCTCAATTAAATAGCAGAAGATGCAACAACAACAACAACAACAACAACAACAACCCAGTATAATACCACTAGTGGGGTCTGGGGAGGGTAGTGTGTACGCAGACCTTACCCCTACCCTGGGGTAGAGAGGCTGTTTCCAATAGACCCTCGGCATCCTTCCCTCCAAGAACTCCCCACCTTGCTCTTGGGGTGACTCGAACTCACAACCTCTTGGTTGGAAGTGGAGGGTGCTTACCATCAGAGCAACCCACCTTGTCCAAATAGCAGAAGATGGAGTTTACAAAATACATCATAATATCTTTAAAAGAATTTCCAAAATAGTGCAACCCATAATCATCCCAAAACCCGGTGTCACAAGTGCATGAGCATTTACTAAGAATGTAAAATAAAATACAACAGCAATCCGGAATACAATTGAACAGGAAAAATGTAAGTACTCTGAAGGAGACTCTGTTGGCTGCGGAATGTCGTATAGAATGCAGCTCACCTAAGCCCCCGCCATAATCTCGCCTCTGCGCCCACAAGGCCGCTAAACATACGTGTACCTGCACAAAAATGTGCAGCAAGTGTAGCATGAGTACGTAAATCAATGCGTACCCAGTAAGTATCCCGCCTAATTTCGAAGAAGCAGTGACGAGAGGTCGACTCGGACACTTACTATGGGCTATAGTCAATATACCAATGATATGATAAATTATGGAGTTTTATGAGGCAACGTTAAACACAATAACATGAGACAGGTAAATAATTCTCTTGTCAATAAGGGATTTCCAAACTTATCTTCATATTTTAACAATTTATATCTCCGACCAATGAGGCCATATCAATTATCAATAATTTCAAACAATCAATTAAGTCATGCGCAAATCATGCCGAGGTCGTACGACCCGATCCAACAAATATTTAAATTGTGCACTACCAGAGGGTCGAATGGCGCGAACCATAGATGCATCTATAAATTTCCCCGCTCGTGAATCTTACATGCGACGCGGCCCCCGCTCGCGAATCATACATGCGACGCGGTCCCCGCTCGCGAATCATACATGCGATGCGGTTACACATAGATTCTTCAGCTATTATATTATTCCTCAATTCTTTTCGAAATTACGATGTTCAAATGAAACCTTTTAAATCTTAAGTTCTTCAATTTCAACTCCTTTCAAAACATTTAATAAGCATACTCAATCTCGCTTCCTTTCAAGGCAAACAATAAACATAAATCAATAACAATATCAACAAGGCATGATGTGAGCCTAAAACTACCCGGACATAGGCATAGCTAGTAGCTATGTACGGACTCTCGTCACCTTGTGCGTACGTAGCCCCCATAAATAGAAGCACATAATAATTTAGTTCACCTATGGGGTTAAGTCCCTCTTACAAGATTATAAAGGAGACTTACCTTGCTCCGAAATTCCATAACCGGCTCCAAGGCCGATCCGATAATTCAAACTGATGCCCGTCGCTCCAAACCTAGTCAAATATGACTCAACCGAATCATAATATACTCTAATACTCATAATTATTTATTTTATAACAATTTCCAACTCCGTTTGAAAAGTTGATAAAATCACCCTCGGGCGCACGTGTTCGGATTCCGAAAATATTCAAAGATAAACATTACTCATAACCCCACAAACTCAAATATATAATTTATTCTCCATTTTGATGCCCAAATTCGTGATCAAAATCCAAGAATATCAATTTCTAGGTTTTCCTTCAAAATCCCAAATTTCTACAAATTTTCATGTCTAAATCCATATACAATCCAAGTATTTAACTTGCAATAGGTGGGAATCACTTAAATTGACATAGTTGATGAAGATGGAGCTCCAAAATCGCTCCAAGACCGGCTCCCATGGAGGAAATGAAGTGAAAATGGCCAAAACTCCTATTTTAAAACAACTCACTACCCAATCCGACCCTCCTTCGCGAACGCGGAAATCCCCTCGCGTTCACAAATGCCAAACCTGAACGGCCTTGAATTTTCCTCTTCGCGTTTGCGAAGATCCAGGCTCCAGGCCCAGCCTCCTCTTTTTGTCTCTACGCGTTCGCGATTGGCCCCTCGCGTTCGCGTAAGTTCCTCAGGCACCTCTCCGCGTTCGCGAGCCCTCCTTCGCATTCGCGAAGGCCAAATCCAGCACCCCCAAAATTTCTTCTTCGCAAACGCTGGACTTCCTTCGCGCTCGCGAAGAAGGAAACCAGACACCAGAATCAGCTGTTCCAAAACAGCTCCAAATGATCCAAAACACACCCGAGGCCCCCGGGACTTCGTCCAAATATACCAACTTATCCCAAAACACGACATGAACTTAGTCGAGCCTCCAAATCACATCAAACAATGTCGAATTCGTGGATTGCACCTCATTCCAAGCTTAATGAACTTTAGAATTTCAACCTTATACATTCGATGTCGAAACCTATCAAATCACGTCCGATTGACCTCAAATTTTGCACACAAGTCACATTTGACATTATAGACCTACTCCGACTTTCGGAATCGAAATCCGACCCCGATATCAAAAAGTCCACTTCCGGTCAAACTTCTCAAAACCTTCAAATTTCTAACTTTCGCCAAATAGCCCCAAAATGACCTACGGGGCTCCAAATCCACTTCCGGACGCGCTCCCAATACCAGAATCACCATACGAAGCTATTTCCAAACTCGGAATCCAAAACGGACATTGATAACATTGAAATGCGCTTCGACCCAAATTTATGAAATTCTTCCAAAATGCCAACTTCCACAATAGGCGCCAAAACGCTCCCGTCCAAAACCCGATCCGGACATACGCCTAAGTCTGAATTCATCATACCAACATGTTGGAACCTTCAAATCCCGATTCCGAGATCGTTTACTCAAAAATCCAACCTTAATCAATTCTTCCAACTTAAAGCTTCCAAAATGAGAATTTGCTTTTCAAATCAACTCTAAAATTCCGAAATTTTAATTCCGACTACGCATACCAGTCATAATACCTGAAGTGCAGTTGCTCATGGCCTCAAACTGTTGAACGACTCGCTAGAGCTCAAAACGACCGGTCGGGTCGTTACATTCTCTCCCACTTAAACATACGTTCGTCCTCAAACGTGCTAAGAACTGCTCTGGATTGTCCGAAATCACTGTTTAATACCTCGTGCACTTACCAGTGCTGCCACAACTCAGTTGAGCACACTAGCTCGAGCCAGTCCGAAGATTCTCCCTTTTTACTTAGCCAAATAAGCCTTAGAGCCAAATTTCAACATCCTGAATCTTTTGCCAGGCATGTTTCCAACGTACAATCATCGTGTCAATCACCACACGATGTACCAAAACATGACTGCATACCTTTGCTGAATTCACGTGACCATAATAACATCCTATGATAATAATTGCCAAAATTCCACGAACATGATGTCCACAACACACCTCATGCCATACACATGTCCTGCTCCAACTCTTGTAATTCTGCTGCAGCGAAAACGATGAGTAGATATTTACAACCAACTGCCGAGTCAACCATTCATTGAGTTTCTCCCCTTGACAAGAACCATTACCTCATTCTGGACTGAATACCAATATTTACTCTTTAACTATGCCTCATACCAATCTGATCACACTGACCCCAGGTCCAATAATCTCGTCTCTCCCAGTATAAGCTGTAAAGGCAATAAGCTATCTCAGACTCTGCCAAAACTCTCATATGATGCCACACCGTGCCGATGAACTACAAACTTGAATGTGATACATAAGGAAAACGAACTCTGGAAAGAACTACTCAACCCACGTAACTAATTAAACAACCGAAAAGTCATTATGAACCTTCCCCAGAAAATGAGAAACAAAACACACAAGAATAGATATAGGGAATTGTACTCCACATCACACTGTTGCGGCGTGCAATCCGATCAAAACATAACATCTATATAAGGAGATACTTACCAATCTAGAATGCTTATTATTACAAAATACCTGAATATCGGCCACAATCACGCTAAGTGCATAATACAATCCTTGGGGAGACAGATAGCGCTATACGCTACAAAACTCGAGCACAACTAAGGTGCGATATATGATCTGAATCTCGAGAGCCATCCCGCTCACACAACACATAGGAAATTTATCAAGCCGTTCCAGAACTCACATGGAAAAATATAGTATTACATGAAATAGCTGACGACGAAATAACATTCAACGACCGAATACTCCTCCATAAGGAGCGCTATGCCAAAATGAACACATATGGCCTGACATATAGCCCATATTCACTTTTAAATCCATCCACATACCTCAAGACGATTCTGATCGCACCGTACTAGGCTAATAACCTTTCAAGGGTCCATAATAACCCTTTTTTCTCATAACACACAAGAACAGCCATCATAACCAGAAGAAACTTCCACAGTCCACAACCAAGTGAACCGAGCGCCCTCCAGACATAAATTCTCACATGAATAATAGTACCGCAATCTCCATACTTGGTTCCAATATTCGATCAATCAAGTGACTACATGTCACACTTATTCAATCTTCCCGTGAGACATGCTCCCCCGACCTTCTGCACCAGACAACGACTCTGCACATTCATACTACCGACCGCACCAACACTGTAAAGCAATTCAAAAATCCGAAATCACTACTCAAAGCCTCTTACACACGACACCGATCTCAGGTGATGCTAAAGACAATACAAGCTTACTCTAACCATCTGACTCCTTTCCAGCTCATCCGAGCTTTTTGACATTCTTATCGACACCAAACTGCAACCTTGATCCTCAACTTCCAAATCCCATGTTGATCACTGCACTTAATCATGCCAATGCGCAAGAGCACAAAAATTTCGTCTTAACTTCCGAACTACTAATAGGGTGAACGCCTCATCACATAGAAACCTTTTACTTAACTCATTCCAAGAGAACCATTGTAACATGTGACTGAATCCTCATATCCGCAAAAACTACCAACCTCAAGTAGTGGTCTAAACCACTATAACCCTTCCGGGATCCATCTGCACATAACAGGCCATAATACTCAAAAGCCTCCAAATAAGATTAGTTACGGCGGCCGTCAAACCTCACACGTACCGCCACAAATCACATGCATATCTCAACACACTGAAGGAGCTATTCATTTGCATCATCATGCCAACTCAACCATTGCTAACCATACCCAACTTCTCCTAATTTACTCTGGATCTTCCTTAGAAATAACAACAACTCCTTTATCAATAATCTGCTACAAAAGCTCGATGTGCAAACATACCATGGACTCGAAATCCTTAGACACCACACCTTAACTTTGAATCTACTAGGACCGTTGTTGAGAGTCACCCACTCTGACTTGGTCCCGAATATAATCAAACTTCTAGGCTCCACTAGCACATGCACGCCCTCTCAAGAAGCACCCGGCTAAATCATTTTCCTTGTAACTCACCTCTACACGGAGCAGAAATCCTTAGTCTTCCCAAAGCCTGAGCATGAATCGGTAAGGCCAACTATAGCACACATTCCTCAAATCTCTTGCTCAATTTACCACTGATGTTCTCTTTCCTTAGTCGTAATAACCCATCAATATGTCGATAGCCAGAAATATTACAAATAGACGACCATACAATCCAACTGTAGGTAGTGGGACTCTCCCACTTAGCTTTAAGCTACTATTGCATAAACCCGGAACCCACTAAGATTCTTCCTTCATCGACATGATCCAGCACAATCAACCCGCCAAATTCCTCGAAATCCTTCTATTAACCTTTAATAAACACTCAGAACCACTAGCCACATTTACATATCAAATCTCTTGCCGGGTAGCCAGTAGAATTCTTTGCAGAAGCTTCGTCAATCACCACGCGACCGCTAACCTACTCATAGGAGATAACCCGCCTATGGAAATCAGATGCCGACATATTCCAACGTCGCTGCATTGGGTATAATTACCACAAAATCAGTAGATCATCCTGAGTCAGAGCTCATTCACCAACTGCACCAGTTCTTTCACTCCTCATGGATGTGAACTAAAAGTGCGACAATACATTCCAATCCAAAGTCATGTGGTATCCTTCTTCATATCATGCAACTCCTTTATGTTCTATCCAATCTCCCGCCACATAATAACCAATATTTCAACTTAAGGACAATTTCAAATGGACTATTAGAGAAACACACAAGTCGTTTTTTTCCTTTTAAATGCTTGAAAAATACTTTTTAATACTTGATTGCCAGAAAACAATTTATTTTCTAAAAATTAATTCTGAAAAATATTTTTGTATACGGGTGAAACCGAGCTCATGATGCATCCTACACTTTGACAAGATAATCCAAGCTCGAAACATGGCAATAAGGGACCGAAATCGAGCTTAAGTCCCACCGGACTAGAACCGGGAGCATGACGCCTGCCTTCGAGAATATTGAGGCCATGATCCCGGAATCGGTTCTAGCCTCGAGCGACTTCAAAGAACATTGTCAGACAATCCAGTATAGCGAATAGAAGGCCGAAATATCCGGGACCGGACGAATATTATGGCGGGAATCTCGGCACGTATCGATAAGGAGCCGGCAATTAGTGAATCAGAAGATATTTTGCCTTTTATAAACTTGTACCTAAAATAGGACTCCCCTACTATATAAAGAGGGTCTAATAATTTATTTTGACACATTGTAACATGCACTCAAAAGCAATACATTATTATTTTCTCTGTCTTTAAGCTCTTGTTCTTCTGTTTATCGACATCGGTCGTGGTGAACCCGACTCGAGGGCAATTATTCCACCAAGGCTGAAATTATCCCAACTCATGTGATTTGAATTTATCTTATCTTTATTTACTCAATAGCAATTTAATTGATCGCTTTGTGTCAAGTTAATCCGCGTATCCTTAAAACTACTTAGAAGTTTAATTGTTATTTGATTTTGAGGGTAAACAGTTTGGCGCCCACTGTGGGGCTAAGGATAATAGCGGTAATTTGATACAAATTCCCGTAACACACCCTATTTTACACTTGTTCTTTGAAGTGTCTTTGATTCCAGGTTAAAATCGAAATGTCAAACCCACAGTCGGCCCCTCTAAACATGGATACGGAGTCCAGCCACCATGGTGAAAACAACAATGCAGCTCCCGGTAATGAGGTGTCCCCAATCGATCTCGGCGAAGTCCCAATGGCGGGTCCCATCGACGCCAGTTCGCATGTGGCAATCAACATAAATTTGCCTACCGATCTCGAGAATATCGTACGCAGGGAAGTTCGATCAATTGCCCAGAATACGCACGACGGTGAAAACGATGGGATCAACTTGCGAGTGATCTTTGAAATGTTACAGGCTCAACAGGCGGCGATAGCCCAGTTGCAGAACCAAAGCCAAGCTTCGAGCAGGGTTTAGACCGAGCCATCCCGGGAAGTCACCACAGAAATGAACCGATCACGGAGAGGCCGAATGAAAATGAATCGGGGACTAACCCCGAGAACATAAAAATGCTCGAGGAACTGACAAAACGGATAGAATCGGGGGAGAAGAAAATCAAAGCTAATGACAAAAAGGTGGAAACCTACAATTCCATGGTCGACCAAATCCCAAGAGCACCTCCGATATTGAAGGGCCTGGATTCCAAGAAGTTTGTCCAAAAACCTTTTCCTCCGAGCGCAACACCAAATCTGATCCCAAAAACGTTCCGCATGCCCGAATTCCTAAGTATAATGGAACGACCGACCCAAATGACCACGTGACCTCCTATACATGCGCCATCAAAGGGAACGACTTGAAAGATGACGAGATCAAATTTGTCCTTCTGAAAAAGTTCGGGGAAACTCTATGCAAGGGAGCTATGATATGATATCACAACCTACCTCCTAATTCTATTGACTCGTTGTCTATGCTTGCAGATTTATTCATAAAAGCACACGCCGGGGCTATCAAGGTCGAGACCAAGAAGTCAGACCTTTTCAAAGTGAAGCAGAGGGATAATGAGATGCTCAGGGAATTCGTGTCCCAATTCCAAATGGAACGGATGGACTTGCCTTTGGTCGCGAACGATTGGACTGTTCAAGCCTTCACCCAGGGACTCAATGCTCGAAGCTCATTGGCTTCACAACAGTTGAAGCAAAATCTGGTGGAATACCCAGTTATCACTTGGGTCGACGTCCATAATCGGTATCAATCAAAAATCAGGGTCGAAGGTGATCAACTCGGGGCCCCTTCCGGGTCCGTTTATCCCGTCATATCAATTGACAGAGTCATGAGAGACATTGATCATGAACCACGGCTGAACAGGGATCGGTATCAGCCATACAATGGAGACCGAAGAAGTGGTGGATCTGGGTGAAACCCCCTGAAAAGTGAAAGAAGGAGTGACCGAGGTCAAAAGAATTGGGGACTCATGAGCAAAAATAGTTTCGACAGGCCCATCGGGCCGAAATAAGCGCCAAGACTATCGGAATACAACTTTAACGTCGATGCCGTCGCCATCGTATCTGCGATTGGACGTATCAGCGACACCAAATGGCCTTGACCTTTACAGTCTGATCCATCCCAAAGGGATCCTAACCTAATGTGCAAATATCAAGGCACTCACGATCACAGGACAGAAGATTGTCGACAATTGAGAGAGGAAGTATCCCGGCTATTCAGTAACGGGCATCTCCGTGAGTTCCTTGAGCGATCGAGCCAAGAACCACTTTAGGAATAGAGATTCTGGTAAATAGACCAAACAGGAGGAATCAGCACGTCATCAACATGATCATCGGTGGGGTTGATGTTCCCAAGGGCCCGATGCTGAAGCGCACCAAAGTATCTATCACAAGGAAAAAATGAACTCGGGATTATATGCCGGAGGGAACCTTGTCCTTTAATGACGAAGATGATGAAGGGATTGTGCAGCCCCACAACGACGCACTGGTAATATCAGTACTTATACATAAATCTCGAGTTAAGCATGTATTAATTGATCCAGGTAGCTCGGCCAACATCATCAGATCGAGGGTCGTGGAACAGCTCGGCCTGCAAGATCAGATTGTGCCCACGGTCCGAGTCCTAAACGAGTTCAACATGGCATGTGAGACCACTAAAGGAGAGATAACATTACCGGTGAACACCTCTAAGACTGTTCAGGAAACAAAGTTCTATGTGATCGAAGGGGAGATGAGGTACAATGCTTTGTTCAGAAGGCCATGGATTCACAACATGAGGGCGGTACCCTTGACTCTGCACCAGGTGTTGAAGTTCCCAATGCAAGGAGGAATAAACATAGTTTACGGAGGATAACCGGCTGCAAAAGAGATGTTCGCAGTCGACACGGTGGTCCCGATATCCACACTTTCGACACTGAAGGAGTTGGGTCCAGTCACCAAGGGAGAAACCAAATAGCAACTACTCACACCGACTCTGTCCCAACCGGAGAAGCAGGAGATGGTCGAGGACGACAAATACGGGGTTCCTAGGTCTTTCATAGCTCCCGATGATTTCGACGCTACCAAATCGATGGTTGAGGGACTGGAGCAAGTCGTATTGATCAAACACTTTCCTGATCGAAAGGTATACCTGGGCACGGGGTTGAATCCCGAGCTCAGGAAAAAACTCATTCAATTTCTTAGAGCTAACGAAGATAGTTTTGCTTGGTCCCACCTTGATCTGACAGGGATCCCGCTGGAAATAACCACTCACAGGCTAATCTTGAACCCGAAGTCCCACCCGGTCAAGAAGAAGAGGAGACCACAGTCTGAGGTCAAACATGCTTTTATCAAGGACGAGGTATCTAACCTCCTTAAAATAGGATCCATCCGGGAGGTAAAATACCCGGACTAGCTAGCAAACGTAGTAGTAGTCCCCAAATAGGGAACAAATTAAGAATGTGTGTGAATTATAAAGATCTGAATAAAGCGTGTCCCAAGGACTCTTTCCCTTTGCCTAACATCGATAGCATGATCGATGCGACGACCAGCCACGAGATCCTCAGTTTTCTCGACGCCTATTCTAGGTACAATCAAATTCGGATGAACCCGTGTGATCAGGAAAAAACTTCCTTCATCACCAAGTACGTCACCTACTGCTATAACGTGATGACGTTCGAACTAAAAAATGTTGGCGCCACTTACCAACGGCTAGTAAATCGGATGTTTGAAAAACAAATAGGAAAATCAATGGAGGTTTACATTGATGATATGTTGGTTAAGTCCCTGCGAGCAGAGGACCATTTGAAACATTTGCAGGAAACCTTTGGCATATTGAAGAAATACAATATGAAGCTGAACCCAGAGAAATGTGCATTTGAAATCAGGTCCGGTAAATTCCTTGGGTTCATGGTATCTAACCGGGGGATCGAGATCAACCCCGATAAGAACAAGGCCATCGAAGATATCACTGTTGTGGACAACGTGAAGGTCGTACAAAGGTTAACCAGATGTATAGCCGATTTGGGTGAGGTCTTCTCACTGCTGAAGAAAAAGAATAACTTCTCATGGACCCCGGAGTGCCAACATGCCTTGGAAGAGCTCAAGCGATATCTATCGAGCCCACCGTTGCTTCACATACCTAAGACAGACGAACAGATATACCTGTACTTGGCAGTATCAGAGATAGTGGTAAGTGGAGTCCTGGTCCGGTAAGAAAAAGGTACGCAATTTCCAATTTACTATATTAGCAGAACTCTTGGTGAGGCCGAAACTAGATACCCTCACCTAGAGAAGTTGGCACTCGCTTTGCTAAGCGCTTCTAGGAAGCTAAAACCGTACTTTCAATGTTACCCTATATGTGTCATAACCACTTACCCATTAAGGAACGTAATGCATAAACCCGAGCTCTCGGGACGGTTGGCCAAATGGGCCGTAGAGATCAGTGGGTACGACATCGATTATCGGCCTCGGACAACCATTAAGTCTCAAATTTTGGTAGACTTTATGGCTAACTTTACGCCGGCCTTAATACCCGAGGTTGAAAGAGAGTTGTTGTTGAACTCGGGGACCTCTTCGGGAATCTGGACCCTCTTACGGACGGCGCCTCAAACGCGAAGGGGTCCGAACTTGGAATTTTATTAAAATCACTCGCAGGTAATCTAGTTAGACAATCTATTACGATAGTAAAATTAACTAACAATGAAGTCGAGTATGAGGCCATGATTGTAGGTCTCGAGATGGCTAAAAGTTTGGGGGTAGAGGTAATCGAAGCTAAGTGTGAATTCCGCCTTGTGGTGAACCAAGTTAATAGGACCTTCGAAGTCATAGAGGAATGAATGCAAAGGTACCTGGATACATTGCAGGTAACATTACATCGGTTCAAAGAATGGACTCTACAACACGTGCCTCGGGATCAAAACAGCAAAGCCGATGCCCTTGCTAACTTAGGATCGTCGGTCGATGATGATGAGTTCAACTCGGGGGCGGTCGTGTAACTCATGAGATCCGTAGTGGAAGAAGGTCACACCGAGATAAACTCAACAAGCCTAACTTGGGACTGGAGAAAAAAGAATATAGAATATCTCAAGACCGAAAAATTGCCCTCGGATCCTAAGGAACCGGGGACTCTGCGTGCGAAGGCAGACAGGTTCAGCCTATCCGAAGATGGTACATTGTTCCGGAGAATCTTCGATGGCCCACTCGCAATATGTCTAGGACCCAGAAACACCGAGTACGTTCTGAGGGAAATCCACAAAGGCACCTGCAGAAATCATTCGGCGCCGAATCACTAGTTCAGAAAATAATCAGGGTCGGCTATTAGTGGATTGACATGGAAAAAGACACAAAGGAGTTCGTACGAAAATGTGACGGATATCAAAGGCATGCTCTGATGATTCATCAGCCCGGGGAGCTGCTATAGTCAGTCTTGTCACCCTGGCCATTCATGAAATGGGGGATGGACATCGTCGGCCCCCTTCTATGGGCACCTAGTAAGGCTCAATTTATATTGTTTATGACTAAGTATTTTTCTAAATGGGTGGAAGCCCAGACGTTTAAGAAAGTCAGTGGGAAAGAAGTCATTGATTTCACTTGGGACCACATAATATGTCGGTTCGGAATGTCGGCCGAGATCGTGCGTGACAATGGGAAGCAGTTCGTCGGCAGCAAAGTAAGTAAGTTTCTCGAGGATCATAAGATCAAAAGAATCCTGTCGACATCCTATCACCCTAGTGGGAACGGAAAAGCAGAGTCCACGAACAAAACCATACTCCAAAACCTCAGAAATAGATTGACCGACGCTAAATGAAAATGGAAAGAAATCTTGCCCGAAGTCCCATGGGCTTACCGTATAACCTTGAAGTCCAGTACCGGGGCTACCCCATTCTCGTTGGTTTACGGCACCGAAGCTCTAATACTGGTCGAAGTCGGAAAACCGAGTCTCAGTTCCCGATATGCAACCGAAGAATCAAACAACGAGACTATGAATATGAGCCTGGAATTATTAGATGAAAGGCGCGAAGCCGCCCTCGTCTGAATGGCAGCCCAAAAACAACGGATCGAGAGGTATTACAATCGAAGAGCCAACCTTCGACACTTCAATGTCAGGGACTTAGTGTTGAGGAAGGTCACATTAAACACCCGGAACCCGGACGAAGGAAAGCTGGGACCGAACTGGGAAGGTTCGTATCAAATTATCGAGATCGCCGAGAAAGGGTCGTACAAGCTCGAAGCAATGAACGGCGAGCGACTACCGAACAACTGGAACCTAACTTACTTAAAACGATATTACTGCTAAGGTACGACCCCGTTTACTTCTTTTATTTATTTACATTTTGGACTAACACTTGCATCCGTCAAAGAACGATATAATTTTTTAGGCCTGAAAGCTCGCGTTGCACTCTTTTTTCCTTGAACCGATTTTGTCCCAAATGGGTTTTCCGGCAAGGTTTTAAACGAGGCAACAGTGGATCGTGCTAACTTAGAATCGAAGATCAGTTGTCAGCAGTATCCGAGACTTTTCTATGATCGACCTCGAACACTGGGGGGCATCACCCTTGGCAAGGAAAGAAACTTTCTGCTCGAATAGTCTAGGCTCGATCGATAGGATTTATTGTAAGGGACAAATGATCGAATGAACCGTGCCCACATAGACCACCCGAGCCCGGACACAATGCTTGAACAACACATGTGTAACTTTGTATATTACGCACAACATTGAAAGGAAGTTTATACTTTGCGGATAAATATTTTGCCCCTTGAAAATTTTTCTTTCTTACACTTGATCCCTCGAAGACATCGAACTCAAGGGCCGCCTCACTCGGGGACTACCGCTCAAGGCAGGTTCGGATATCCCGGGATAATAAAGTCCGGGGGTACAAAGCTTCTTTGGTAGTGCCAAAACTTTAAAGGCTACGGCCACCCCCATTCGGGAACGGTTATCTCGGGTAAGCCCGGATGATTCAGGGTAACAAGCCCACTAGGCAACACCCGAACTAGAAAGGCTACGGCCGTATTAAAATGTCTCGGAGACGTCTGAGACCCGTAACAAAAACAAGGCTTCAAAATTTCTAAACCGGTTCAAAAGGCTACCCTCAACAAATTATAATCTAAAATGTTCTAAGTATTTTGGGTAAAGTTTCCGGTCATACCGAGCCCCCATGAATCGTAAACAAAATAATATCAAAAAAAAGGGTTTTTCGAACCTTCGGGCAAGACCTAAATATTACATGCTAAGGCATTTCGATATCTTTGTAATCATAAAGAACAAAGCGAACGGAAACAAGCTTAAAAACTTTCGAAGGGAAAAAAATGAAATGATATTTACAAAGGCCAAACGGCCTTGACAAAAACAAAGTACAAAAGTACAAGAATACAAAAACAAAGAAAAATATACAAGGCATTTAAACGGCATGGTCTCCACCGGAGCCCACCTCATCACCGGCACCATCAGAATCTTCCCCACCCCCAGATGCGTCCGAACCCTCGGAGTCTTCTTCGTCCTCAGGATACGCCAGTTTCTTGGCCTCGGCTTCAAACTCCTTAGCACTTTCGACCTCGGCCGATAAATCAAAACCCCGAGCATGAATTTCTTCGAGGGCCTCCCTTTGTGACTTCCACTTCACATATTCGATGATATCTTTCAGCTGATCCCGGGCTGCCTCGGCATCGGCCTTATACTGGGCCACTATCTCATCGGCATCAGTTTTGGTCACTTCAACCACCGACTTGGCCACTTTAAGCTCCTTGGCAAGAGTCTCTCGATCGAAAACGGCCGAGCTTAGATGAGACTGAAGCTCCTCAACTTTTTGGGACCGAGCCTCAGTCTTCTCTTTCGTCGTCCTGCGGTCCATCCTGCCTCTCCACTCTTGGGCCTCGAACTTTTTGGGACCGAGGCCAACTGCGTCCGGGCAGTCTCGTTTTCCAAGGCCAGGCGGTCCATCCTGCCTCTTCACTCTTCGACCTCGAACTTAACTGCATCCATCTCAGCTTAAAGTTGGTCGATCTGATCAATCTTCTGTTGGACCTACGGATTCCGACCATTAGTCACTATGTCTAGCTTATCGTTACTAACTTCAAAGATTTTTACCTATTCAACCAGGTCGGTGTGTTCCTTCTGAGCCACTTCCACTTCAGCTCGAAGGCTCTTAGCCTCTCCTTCACGCGACTCACTGAGAAGTTTGTAGGTATCTCTTTTCTCAGTAAGCCCTCTGACTTCGACTTCGAGATGGTTCTACTCATCCCGATACTGGAGGAAAGTTTCATGGTGAAGCATCGAGGCCTACAAATACGAAGAAGAATATTAGGATTATCAATGAATTAGTTCAAGTATAAGAGAAGGAATTGAAATCATCGAGAGTTGTCTAAAGTTACCCGGTTCAGCGCCTGTTGTGCTTTGTTGAACAGGCAAGGCACGTTTACCTCGTTCATTTTGGCTTGGTCTTCCTCGGTCACCAAACACCGAAGGTAACTGGCCACCCCTATGGGGGCGGAAAGAACCCGGGCATCCTTTGGAATGGGGATGATGATGGATCTCTTCCGGTCAGGATCCACGCTCGGAGCAGGGAACCTGTTGATCAGTTTCGGGCTCGAGGTAGGCCCACTTGCTCCCGAAGATGGACTCTTCTTCGGTACCTCTAAGTCACCCAATCCGGTGACGTCCTCCATGGCAGTGGAATCCACGCCATCAAAAAAGCCGCGGAAACGGTCGTCCGCCCCATGGGTCCCCTTGTTGGGCCGTTCTTTTGCCGTTTGGGCCTCATTGTACATAGATTCAGTAAACAAGGGTGACTCGGTGATGTCTATCACACTGAGTGCCTCCTTCGGAGCACTGCCCGCATCCCAGGAAGCCTCGGCCCGGGCCTCATCATCGACCTCTTAGCTTGAGGCAGATCGGCCTCGCGGTTCTCTGGTTCTGAGGCCCCTGCCCTTCAAGCTGCGACGGCATAGGGGCCACCAAAACAAAGGGTTCTTTTTATTCTTCGGATTCGTATCTCAGCCGATAGAGAGAATCCGAAGATGCTGCTCGGGCACTGGTGCTTTCTTTTGACTTGCAGACCAGCCTTCTTTTTCTTTTCTTTTTCTCCGAGCTCGTGGAACTCGGAGCCCATTTCGTTTCTTCTCTTCGGCCTGTCTTGGAACAGGGGACTCGGTAGGTAAGTCCTCACCACCGGCTGGAGGCCTCAGCTCGACGTCCTTAGATAAGCCTGCAAAAAGAAGTAAAGGGAGTAAGGGCTTAATATTAAAAGAGGAATCCTAATACTACTTACTCGGGAAAGAAGTCTCACCATGGGAACGATCCTCCCAACGGCCCTTCGAGAGCTTGCGCCACGAGCTCTCGGAATATGGAATCTATGATACGATACCCTCGACCCACTCCATGAGTCGAGGGACAGCATTCGGGACCCGAGCAACGGCTGCACCACCACAAAACATCGGTAAGAAAAAAAGAAGTGTAAAATCAACATTCGAAAGTAAGTCATACTTACGTGAGGTATTTCACTTCTCGGAGAATGGCCTGCACTCGGCTGGGATTAAGTTCGAAGTCCTCACTCGGACAAAACGGCCTTGCCAGTTCCGATCCCGGCCCTCATCAATACTTGAGAATGGGGCTTTACTGGCCCGACGCACAAGCTTTATCAGTCCTCCCCCCCTCCTCCCCCCGGGAAGATTCGGAGATTGTATAAGCAAAGAAGATGGTTGATGGTGAACGAGCACCCATCGACTTTGTTCATGAAGAACCGGAGGAGGATCACGATCCTCCATAGTAAAGGATGAATCTGACCGAGGCATACCTCGTACCTCTTACAGAAATCTATGATGACCGGGTCCATCGGGACCAATATAAAGGGATAAGTGTAAACACTTAGGTATCCCTCGACATGGATGGTAATGGCTTCATCGGGGTCGGGGATCACTATGTCCTTATCGGCCCAGTTGCAGTCTTTTCGGACCGTAGAGAGGACTTCTTCAGTGATCGAGCAGATGTATCTCGAGACCTCCTCACACCGGCCTTGTACGGAGGAAGGTTTTTCAACCTTGAAATCGACGTTGACCGAGCATCCCCCGGGGATGAACATTTTCAAAGGGGGTTCAGGTACTGGTTCATCGACGGCAGCGCGCGAAACGGTCTCCTCGGCCTCAGTAGCCGGCCGCGAAGTAGAAGGAGTTTCTTTCTGGGGAACGATTTTTGAAATCTTTGCCATTTCTTTAAAAAAACATGGAGGAAAATCTGAAAAAGTGGAAAAAGAAAGGAAGTTGAAAGACTGGACTTGATGGCTTAAGATGAAGACAGGCAAAAATTCTTGCGAAGGATCTCGAAAAATCGGATTAAAAGTGCTAGAAAGTATTGAAATCTTAAAGGTACGCGGGTAGAAGGTTTGGATGTAAAGTTAAAATGAACAAAGAAGGGGTATTTATAGTATTTCAGTGGCGTTTCGCATCCAGGGACGGCCGACCGGTGGCTAACATGCATTTCATGCCATTAAGACTTGACTGACGAGACGTTTCGGTTGTTTTGTCGTTTCTGTCACGGTGCATCGAAGCAAGAGTCGGAAGCTCGTGTCGTTTCTCGTCCTTTACTCTCCGAAAAACGAGGGGACTATCTGTATACGGGTGAAACCGAGCTCATGATGCATCCTATCCTCTGACAAGATAAGCCAAGCACGAAACATGGCAATAAGGGACCGAAATCGAGCTTAAGTCCCACCTGATTAGAATCCGGCGACATGACACCTGCCTTGAGAATATCAAGACCATGATCCCGGAATCGGTTCTAGCCTCGAGCGACTTCAAAGAACATTGTCAGACAATCCAGTATAGCCAACAGAAGGCCGAAATATCCGAGACCGGCCGAATATTACGGCGGGGATCTCGGCACTTATCGATAAGGAGCCGGCAATAAGTGAATCAAAAGATTTTTTGCCTTTTATAGACTTGTACCTAAAATAGGACTCCCCTACTATATAAAGGGGGTCTAATAATTCATTTTGACACATTGTAACACGCACTCAAAAGCAATATATTATTATTTTCTCTGTCTTTAAGCTCTTGTTCTTCTGTTTATCGACACCGGTCGTGGTGAACCCTGCTCGAGGGCAATTATTCCACCAAGGCTGAAATTATCCAACTCGTGTGGTTTAAATTTATCTTATCTTTATTTACTCAATAACAATTTAATTTATCGCTTTGCGTCAAGTTAATCCGCGTATCCTTAAAACTACTTACAAATTTAATTGTTATGCGATTTTAAGGGGAAACAATTTTTCTTCATACCAAACATGCTCTACATATTTACTTCGCCTCTGCTTAGAGGGAAAATAATGTGACCTGACAGGAACTTTCATTGAGCAAATTTACGAGATCACATAAAATTTCGTTTATCGGGATTTAGTATAAAATCATAAATGTCTATTTGCATTGCGCCACTTGCTGTGGGTAGCAAACAACTGGAAAAAGACTACTTTTTAAACTAATATCCGTATATTGCTTCAGGGAAAGTGAGTGATTTAAATGATTTTTGTTTCTACGTCCCAGAAACTTATTATTTGCCACGTTCCAACACTGACTAGATGCATAAGAACAAATATGAAACAGTTTCATTTCATAAAATGAGATTGACGTTAGGAATGTTAGGCTAATGCATAACTGCATTGATGATATTATTAGTGGTGCGCGGCAATCTCCCTGTTCTGTTATATTTATATTCTCAATTATGAGGCATAGATGAAAAAAAGAAACAAAAATTTGATTGTAAAGATCTATCTACCTCCAAAACCTATGTGCAAAAACATTAGAGACTATGGGTCTTTTTGGTATGAACGCAAAATATTTTCTGAAAAATATTTTTTTAATTTTTCCTTGGATGGCTTAAATATATTTAAAAATATTTTTCTGATAAACTCATTTTCCTCCAACTTTCCTTCCAAAAGGAGGAAAAATATTTTCCAAAACTCTTTCTCAACCTTCCACACCCTATTCTCCAACCCCATCATCCACCCCACCACCTTTCCCCTCTCCGGCCACCACCCCACCCCCCTAACATCACCACCCGCACCCCGGCTTCTAGGACCCCGGGG
>AWOL01S0003713.1:379195-392428 GCA_000715115.1 Nicotiana otophora
GGGGGGGGGGGGGGGGAGGGGTTGCATGGTTGATGTCAAATTTATCAAAGAAGAGGACATACAGTTTTACTCTCTTAAATTAGGACTATTTTGACTTGTATTTATTTTTTACTATTTAGAAATGTCATAACATTGAGGAAGGAGGGAGTAGGTTATAATTATATCATGTACCACATGATTTTTCCAAGAATAACCTCTAACCAAGTCTATCAGCCATGATTTCAAGGTTGACACCCGATACACACACATATATATACACACACACACACGATGTATGCGAGCGAGCATGTATATATACACTGAAATGGAGAAAATCTTACTTAAGTACCTGTAGAATGGCCATAACAGAACACAATAAGCAAGACGGCATCGAGAAGTTAACTATACAGACTAGCCTCACAGGCCATAGGACATAGTTTAAAGGAATTCTATCATGCAAAATGAGAACTTTTAAAGACCCTTCACCTTTTTGCTTTCACAATTAGGCAAGACTATCTTCTTGGCGAAGTGCTATTGGTGCATGTACTGATTTCTTCCAATAAGCTACATATTCATATGATCAATTGCCAGAAGGAGCTAATCTATCATTATCTTTTGAATCAGACTCACCATACACAACAGAGAAGTAGTGCCCCAGTTCTTTTGGTGTTAAACCTGGAAACCGATGGTAACTGCTTGGCCGAGGGTCAATTTTGACAAATGGCCACCTCATACTTTCTGCTGCTTCACATTCTTCCCATCCATCACCAATAACACAAAATTGCACGTTCGGCCCACTGAACCGCTCCTTTATCCATGAGAAGCACTGGAGCTTGCCCACTTCCCATGAGCTGTAGACTGAAAATGATGGCAGATATGTTGAGAGAATGCTCCCAGAAATTGCATGTTGCATTATTGTGCGTTGATGAACATGGGAAAGGAATTCACTGTCAGTGACTTAGATGAATGGTAGGGCCAGGGTGTGCACGAGCTTAGGCATAATTTATTTGAAACATACACATATCCAGTTCCTAAAGGAAGATTTTGGAAGTAAAAATGGGAGATTTCTTTTTTGGATCGAGAATCCGCTATGTGAACTACAACAATCAGGGATAGCAGGACCGTCCCTCCGCCCTTATTCCTAAAGGGAGATATTGCCTAGTACAGCAACAACAACTAAGTGTCAGTTCCAAACAAGTTGGGGTCGGCTATATAATCCTCACTGACCATGTTACTTCATATAAACTCCTCACCGGCCAATATTATTATAAAATAAAATAAAATAAAGTAATAAAATAAAAAGTACTAAAAGTTTCTTAAAATATCTACCGATGCATAAAATCTCTGAAAGGCTATACAACTCCTAGAAAATCGTAGGATGTAAAGTAAAAATGATTACACGACTAAAGCATATTCTCAACTAATAGGTCTCGCTTCTATAGATCTTTTTCTTCCACAGTGCCCTATTTTTCGCGAAGTATAAATATTAAAAATATGAACTGGAGACATTAGCAATATTTCCCTGTTCACGTGACTTATATGTCATAGCATTCAACGTCTGTTACCTTTTTAGGCCATAAATGATGAAAGGTTAAATATAATGGAAACAAGATATCTCAATCAAACTTAACATTAAGAAAAAAAAAAGGATACCTCAATCAAAATTTTAAAATAGGACTAGTCAGAAAGATTAAATATCAGAATGAAGAAAGAAACTAACCATTTTCGCTAGGGATTAAATCGCCCAGGCGAAAGAGCAAGCATTTAACTAAGCTGGGTATCAATGATCCAGAAGTCACTAAGATATTCACATGCTGGAATATAGTATCATTGGTAGCAACAGCTGAGCCCGAAGAAGAAGCCAAATCTCTATTCCCAACTGCACACTGTTCCAAGCAAGTCTTAGCTGCATTGGAAGGAGAGTATTAAAGAAAGAAAATCAACTACACCTTATGCATTAAAGCATCATCATTTATCTGTAGAGAACCAAGAATAGAGGAAAAACACCTTCAAAGAGTAAACACAAAATGAAAACTGCAGAAAGTAACTGGAATAAATGCTTAAGATTAAAACTAGCTTGTAATCAGAAATGCTGAGGAATATCTTATTTCAAACTCGTACCAGTCAATGGTGGTCACCAAATAAGGGTCCATGTTAAATAAGAACAAACCTCAGTCTGACCCATTAACTATGGGGTGAGAGCACTATGACCACCTGAAATATTTTTACTGCCAGATAACTTTCTTAACCCGTATATCTGGTAGGTACAACTAATTTCCTCCTCAAGGGGTATCTCTGGCAGATATTACTGATTTCTATCAAGCAAAGAAAGCAACGAATAAGCTTTGCCGCAGAGAAAGGTGAGATCGGTCAGATGTTAAGACATGAATGAAATCAAATTGGAAACATCACTACAAGTGGGAGGGCCCCAAGGCTTTGGTCTAGTGTATGTGTGGGTTAGGTGCATGTCACGTCACGGGTTCGAAAGACGCACAGATAAAAGCCTGGTAGTTAAGTGGAGAAGGTAGAGGCCTGGACCCATTATCCACCGAGTTTCGTACTATGCGCCAATGGTCCTCGGAGATTTCTCGGTTATAAAAGAACATCACTACAACTGGGAGAAACAGGGATGCAAGAACACAAGAGAAGCCAATCGCTCTTATGAGTTATGACACACACACACACACACACACATATATATATAGAGAGAGAGAGAGCACATGAAAATTATATTCTTTGAGAAGTAACAGATGAAAAGGATATTAATGCACTTTGCAAAAAGAAGCAGCTTTGAAAAATAAGGAAAGAAGAGTTAATTTAGAATTTTAAACTCATGCATTTACTTCTAAGTTGGTGACTAGCACATTTAGCATTCCGATAACTTGTATATTTCTCATTTGTTTTTCTTCTTTACTTTTATCTAGAATATCAGGATGCCACGTGATTGTCCACATAGACATTCTAACTTTGCAACTTCCAGTACACATAATTGAAATTCTATACTGCACGATAATTCACCATGGTGATAGAATCTAAAATAATCTACCTGCCGAGAACCACATGTCAGTATAACTATCAGTGACGTCATAAAGTTTGCTCCACGATTTAATCATGTCTTGATCAAGAATACTATGTAACCCCTGCAATAAATAGTAAATCACGGTTGTTATACTTATATTATGTTTAACACTACTACGTGAATTCAATTAAGCATATATTTGGACAACTAAAACAAGAAGACTTATATTTTGTTAAACACTACTACGTGAATTCAATTAAGCATATATTTGGACAACTAAAACCAGAAGCTGTCATTATACATTTTCCTTTGGGAGAGAAGGGGAGACTAGAGGGGAAGGCCCTAAGAATTTTCTTTCATGATCCATCCCCAAGTCCATCCCAGTATGTAGTTAATGACCCCAACAAAAGTAGAGATCATATACAGCCTTAAAAGCTTCATCTCAGTACTAAATACAACTGAGCCAATAAATATTACTCCCTCCTTCCTAATTTTGCCACCATTTGACTAGAGACGATTTAAGAAAAAAATTAGGACTTCCGAAACATAAGCTAAAGGGAGGATTTTCCAAGGTGTATTTCCCTCCGACCTTGCCGCTTTGGGTATTTATGCCACTTGAGCTGCATGACAATAACTATTGCACTTCGATTCAAGGAAAAGGATAAGGAAGCTGGCCTAGCAAATGACTCTTAGTTAGACTAGTATCAGTTAGAATATCACATATGGGAATTCCATTCTAGGAGTTCTCCTATCCTATAAAAAGAAGGGATAGCTAACTTGATCTAGATGCATAACTTTCTTGAATTGCGATATGTACACATCAAAATCATAAGCACTCTTGTTTTAGCCAGAACTAGGAACAACCCAAGTCAGAGACTCAACTATGCTAGTTATCACCTTTTTTGGGGAGAAGTAGCCATGCTATTTATCACGTATCCAAGTTATGAAACAAACATAGCACGTTAGAAAACTAGAGAACCAAAATAGTTATTGCAATCTCCTAAGAAGTGCAACATTATGGTTACTTCTCAGTTAGTGGTACAATCATCTTCACTACAAAGTACCGAACATAGTAGCATTTTCTCCCTTACACACTCTGGCAGCCTCATTCTATCATTACTCTGGCCATAAAAGCAATTAGATGTGCCACAAAGCAGTCTTAAGAGCACATCCAGCTTTAGGCAATATTCTCGGTTGTGAAGTTACATAAATAGGTTATCTATAATGAAAAAAAGAACTTCTTCCACAAAATAACCTAAGAGCAAGCAACGAACCAGTTCATCCATAAAAAAAATCTAAAAGAAAGGCCTCTCTATTGGTCATAGGTGATACAGCAAAATGGATTTTTGAAAAAGAAAATAATTCACAAAATACCAACCTTTTTGTACTTCTGTTCAATGGACCGATGACGGTACGCTAATTTCCTTTTGTTAAGATCATCACACGGGGGACCAAAGCCGTCCTTGCTGAAGTCATAATCAGTGAGATCTCGACCATCATCATATTGTTTCATGACATCCAGATATGGCATATTGCAATTTTCAACCTGAAAATCCATATAACATAAAATTAGAGTCCATGATCAGCACTGTGTATTCAGTGACCCGGTCAAATATATATTATAAGAAGATTAACTAACCTGCTCATAGAAAAAGTGGTCATCACATATCTGAAGAATATGATCCTCCCACATCTTCCCGATTTCCACACCAGTCTGTACATTCTTGGATCCATTGAATGCCTCAGCATATGTACCATTTATTAAAGACTTTAGCAATATGAGGGTTTCATCCATGTCCCATATATACACATTCATTTTCTGATCCATATAATCCCAATGGATGAATTTAACAAATCTCCAGACGACGACACCTGAAACAATTGTATGTGTAACCTAATGAATGAAAAATTACTTTTCAGATTCTATGCACTATACGAGATCCCAATTTATGATTCTATGTACATTATGTAGCAAGAACCAACATAAAACAGAGACTCAGAAGTCTGAAATTTGCATAAACCCCAATATTCACAATTTCTTGTGAAATATCACTTTTGCCTCAAAGAACTGACATACCCATAAAAAGTACACAGCTGCTCTTCTCATCAAATCATCAGTTCTCTATCATCTTTGGACACACAAATGTTACTCAAAGTAAATGATAAATTCTTTGGTATTAAGCTTCTTTAACATCCTTTTTATTTTATTTTTATTTATTTTGTTAAGTCAAATACTTCATTACTAAACACCAGCCAGAGTCCAAAATATGTACAAGTTGTTTGTATGACTCTATTCGAGGTCATCCACAGTCATCTATCAAGTTTTTCCACTATATATATTATGACATATGGTATTCTTTACCATGCATTTAATTGAAAATCATTTGTATTCAGACACAGCCAATGAACACACAACAGTTCCAAAATCAAAAAATTTCCATTTCTCCATAGTGCAGGTAAAAAATCATGAGGTAACTTTTATGTCTACATTCACCATTTTCTGTCCAAAGTTGAAAACTTCATTTTGAAATTCCAGGTATATAAATCAAGAAACAATATCTAAAGGAACAGCTATAAAGGGATTTTAGCTCTGGAGATCTATAAGCCTTTACTGATACAAACCATTGCCAAATTTTCAAATTTTATCATAAAACCCATGTCCCTTTATCCACAAGAAAGAACCAGAAAAAAAAAGAGGGCAAACATAGATATCCAAACAGGTAGTTTTTTCAATTCAACAAGATGAATTTCCAAAAATGAAGGACCATAAAGCAAAAAAAAAAAAAAAAAAAAAAAAAGAGGATAAAAGTAAATGCCAAGATATAGAGCACCTAAGAGTTAGCTGTAAAATTGTTGAGGCATTCCAAACTTCAGTTAGTTCAGAGAATTTTGGTATATTTGTTAATGGCAATGATTGATTGATACAAAGTTGGAAGAAGCAGCTAGAACGGAAAGAGAGCAACTCTAAGGCTTGGGCCAGTCCAAGCGATTGTTGGGGGTTGAACCACAAAATTTGATGGGCCAACCCTACGAAATCCATCAGTATTGCGCACACGAATCTGCGTGACGTGACCCTACGCCTGCGTGGTGTTTAAAAGGTGACAGAAGCGTGAAGTAGGCTGTTTATTTAGATCGGATATCCGAAATCCGAACCGATCCGTTCAATTTCAGATTTCGGATTGTGTTTATTAAAATTTCGGATTTTGGATCGGATTCGGATTGGTATAATTTTAATACAATCCGATCCGATCTGATCTGAAATCCGAAATTATTAGAACATGTATAAATTCTAAACTTTAATTCGGATAATTAGTACTTCCGTTACATTTTCCTCCAAGTTATTACTTTTAAAATTGATGGATTTAGCTCTATTGGCACCATAGTACTCTCATAATTATATAAACATGAATTTTTCTTACTGTTCTGCCTATTTTACAAAAAACATATACATATGAGTTTACAACTTTGAGGCATAATAATCCGATCCGAAATTCAAAAATTCGATCTGATCCAAACTTTAAAATCCGATCCAATCCGATATTAATTCGGATTGCATTTTCTAGAATTCGAAATCCGAAAATCCAATTCGAAATGTGCTAAATCAGATTCGATCTGATCCATGCACAACCCTAGTGTGAAGTTGTCCTTTTTAAGTTAAACGAACAATTTATCCTGATACTCTTTAGCTCATTTTTCTCCATCTCCTTTCCTTTTTTATAAGACCACCATTGTTCTTTAATTTCAAAAGCCTGAGATATTTATTTGATGGTCGAAGTTAATGGCTAATTATTGTTAAAAGTGATTAAGTGTTGATTATTTATGTAAATATTCAGTTCAAAATTAAATAAATGATTTGCTTTAAAAAATTTAAAACTTCATTGTTGATCCTTAGAAAGTGTTGAAGAAGATAATGTGGATCTTATTGAATGGGTGTTATTTGACTAAATTGGTGATTGAAGATTGTTTTGTGTTAGTGTTTGGAGGCTTTGTTTCAAATTTGAGATCATTTAGGGTGAATTTGATAGAAATTGAAATTGCAATTTCTAAGAACACTTTGTTGAATAACACATGCAAATTATGCCAATTAGGTAGAGTTTTGTGAACCAATTTAATAGATAGGTCGAATGCAGATTACACGAAGTTATGCCAACATGTGTAGAATTGAACAAGAACAAAGATCTATTAATCGGGTAGATTTGTGAGTTATCCAACGTGTTGCGGAAGATCGTGGGTTAACTAGCACACAATCACACACAAAGCAAATAGAGAAGAAAAATCAACACAAGAATTTAACGAGGTTCGACTAAGCCTAATCCTCGGGGCAGAAGCAGAGAGAGTTTTTCACTATGAATGAGAAGAAAAGCACAATACAATCTATAGAATCCCCAACTACAACCCCTATATATAGATCCCAAGTAGTCCCAAACCTATAAGAGAAAGGTTTTTCAATTTGACAATGACTATAGGTTTTCCTTTCCCAAATCTATTAGGACAACGGGTTTTGCTAAACCTATAAGGATTATGGGTTCCCGAAAAATACAAGGAAATAATTCAAGCCACAAAATAACAAATCTTCCCCTTGGCTTGAATTCTCTTCATTAACAGGAACAACGCCTCTCTACCTTGCCCTCAGCCCTCACGAGGGCTCTATTGAGTACTGCGCACACTAATCAAGTCTAGGCAATGCCTAAACTTGTTGGCCGAGACTACCTTGGTCATCATATCAGCTGGATTATCATGTGTAGACACTTTCTCCACATTAACAACCCATTTTGATATAATATCTCGAATAAAGTGATGTCTGACTTCAATATGCTTCGTCCGCTCATGAAACATCTGATTCTTAATAAGATGAATGGCACTCTGACTGTCACAAAATACCGGTGTCTTCTTCTGAGCTAGTCCAAGATCACTTACCAAGCCTTGTAGCCAAATAGACTCTTCCACTGCTTCCGTAATTGCCATATACTCAGTTTCTGTGGTAGACAAAGAAACAACAGACTGCAAAGTCACCTTCCAATTGATGACACTACCAGAAAGAGTAAAGACATAACATGTCAGAGATCTTCTCTTATCTAAGCCTCCCTGCATAATCTGAATCGACATAGCCAACTAAGGATTCACTCAGTTTGTCTTTGTAAAAAGTCAAGCCTACATCTGCAGTACCCTTCAAGTCTCTCAAGATCCACTTCACCGTCTGCCAATATTCTTTACCAGGACATGCCATGTATCTACTCACAACAATAACAGCATGTGAAATGTCAAAGCGAGTGCAAACCATAGCATACATAATGTTACCTACAACACTCGAATATGGAACACTAGACATATGCTCCATCTCCTCGTCTGTTTTTGGTGACATGTCTGCAGACAACTTGAAATGGGAAGCAAAAGGAACAGACACAGATTTAGCACTTGTCATATTAAATCTCTTGAGGACCTTCTCAATATAGGACCACTGGGACAACATCAGCTTCCCAACCCTTCTATCTTGAGTAATCTCTATCCCCAATATCTTCTTTGCATCACCCAAATCCTTCATCTCAAACTCCTCACCTAGTTGTTTCTTCAATCGGGTAATATGTGACATGCTTTTAGCAGCAATAAGTATGTCATCCACATACAACAACAAATATACACGAGAAACATCTTCAAGCTTTTTATAATACACAAAACTATCATATGTACTTCGAGAAAATACATTTTGAATTATGAATGTATCAAATCTTTTATACCACTTCCTAGGCGACTGTTTCAGACCATATAAAGATTTCTTAAGCAAGCAAACATGATTTTTCTTATATTGAGTAATGAATCCCTCGGGTTGACTTATATAAATCTGCTCATCCAACTCACCATGCAAGAATGCGGTTTTCAAATCTAACTGCTCTAGCTCTAAGTCATGGAGAGCCACCAAAGCTAGTACGACCCTGATAGAGCTATACTTTACCACTGGAGAGAACACTTCATTGTAATATATCCCATCCCTCTGTGTAAAACCTTTAGCTACTAATCTTACCTTGTACCTTGATGCTTTAACCCCTGGATTGCCCGTTTTGTTTTGAAAATCTATTTGCAGCCTAGTACCTTCTGACCCTTTGGCAATGGAACAAGCTTCCATGTCTGATTCTTATGAAGAGACTCAATATTTTCACTCATAGCACCAACCCACTGATCTGCTTTTGGACTAGAAATAGCTTTTTTATAGCTATTCGGCTCAAGCATATCAATGGTCTCTGCAACTGACAAAGCAAACTCCATAAATTTTATATATCCAACCTTTGTGGTGGATTGATCACTCTCTTCTCTCTGCCTGTTGCAATGTTATATGGTTGTTGTTGCGCAAGTGCATTAACATTATCATCTTGATTAATATTTTGCACCTCCTCCACTTCCTCTACCTTAGAACTACTGGGCTGAACTAGTGGAGATTCAATTTCTAGCTCTATGCGGTCACTGACACCACGATCTATTTCTGCTATTGCCTTCTCCCTCTGACTATCCAGTGAGGCAGATTCATTGAATGTTACATCCCTACTGATAATTAACCCTGTATTCTTTTGATCTGTGCACCACAGCCTATAACTTTTCACTCTTGTTGCATACCCTAGAAATATGCACTTCTTTGCCCTCGGCTCAAGTTTTCCATCCCTCACATGAGCATAAGCAGGATAACCAAATATTCTTAAATTTGAAAAATCAGCAGGCGAACCGAACCATACCTCAAAAGGAGTTTTGAACTCAATAGCTGTGGATGGAGATCTGTTGACCAAATAACAAGTTGTATTGATTGCTTCAGCCCAAAAATCCTTGCTAACACATGAGTGTGATATCATGCTTTGTTCCCTATCACAAAATATTCAGTTCATACGTTCTGTAATACCATTTTGTTGTAGTGTACCGACACAAGTGCGGTGTCTCACTATGCCCTCTCTGCTGCAGAAATTATGGAACTCGGAATTGCAAAATTCCAACCCATTGTCAGTTCGAAGATGCTTAACTTTTCTTTTTGTCTGCCTCTCAACCATTGTCTTCCATTTAACAAATGTCGGAAATGCCTCATCTTTTATTTTCAGAAAATACACCCACACCATCCTTGAGTAATCATCAATCAAAGTCATAATAATACCGGGCACTACTCTTGGAGGGAACTCTGTTTGGACCCCACAAGTCTGAATGTATATAATATAACTTGTCTCTAGTCTTGTGCTCGGCCTTCTTGCTGAACTTTACCCTTGTCTGTTTACCAAACACATAATGCTCACAAAAATTCAAAACTTGATTTTTGTACCCATTTAGCAAATTCTGCTTACTCAACAAAGACAATCCTTTATCACTCATATGACCAAGTTGCAATTGCCATAACTGAGACTAATTCAGATCACTTTTCTCAGAAGCTACAACGACTTCCCCTTCAACTACACTGGCCTGAAGATGATATAATTTAGAATGCAGTTTACCCTTCATGAGTACTATGAAGCCTTTACACACTTTAAGTATTCCATTCTTGGAGTGAACTTTGTACCCTTGATCATCCAAAGTCAAAAGAGAAATCAAATTTCTCTTTATCTGAGGAACATGCAAACACTTAATATTTCTGATAATTCCATCGAACATTCTCAATTTGTTGTTACCAATTCCCTCTACTAGCAATGGATTATCGTCTCCCATATAGACAGTCCCACTCATTTGCTTGTAAGTTGCAAATCAATTCTTGTGTGGATACATATGGAAAGTAGCACCAGAATCAAGAACCCAAGAATTCTGCCCATGACTAGAACTCACAACACAGACTTCTCCTACATAGTCACTATTATCAGAATTATTGCCATCATCGACAATATTTGCCGAATTATCTATTTTCTACTTCCCTCTTTTCTCCTTCAGCTTAGGACAATCTCTCTGTAGTGACCTTGCTTCCCGCACTCATAACAGTTTTGCTTCCTTGCTCTAGACTTTGATCTGGCGGTTAACTTTTTTCTGTTAAAGTCCTTTTGTTGTGTTCTTCCTCTAATCACAAGACCATCGCCTTCAATTATGTTGTCTGGAAAGCTCTTTTTCAACTATTTAGATTTTAGTGCATTATTAATATCTTCCAGTTAAATTATGTCTTTCCCATATAACAGCGTATCGGCAAAAGTATCATAAGACGGTGGTAAAGAACATAACACAATCAAGGCCTGATCCCCACTCTCAATTTTGATATCCACGTTCTTCAGGTCCATTATATTTGAATTAAACTCATCAAGGTGAGTTTTAACAAGTGCACCTTCGTTCACATGGAGATTGTATAACCTCTTTTTCAAGTACATGCAGTTTGTTAGCGATTTCTTAGAATACAGATCTTCCAGCTTCTTCCATGTTGTTGCTGTAGAAGTTTCTTCAATAATTTCCCGAACACGCTATCTGTAACGCTCATGAAAATCGCACTCAAAGCCCTCTCCTTCAGGACTGCCTTCTTTGTCTCTGTCATCTCTTTAGGAAAATCCACATCAATTGTCTTCCATAACCTTTGTAACACTAAGGACAATTTCATCCTAACCTTCCATAGACTGAAACTAGAATCCCCGTCAAAATTCTCCACTTCGTACTTTGTTGAAGATGACGAAGACATCTAAACCCTAGATTATATGTAGAAACCCGAACCTTGCTATAATACCAATTGTTGCGGAAGATCGTGGGTTAACTAGCACACAATTACACATAAAGCAAATAGAGAAGAAAAATCAACACAAGAATTTAACGAGGTTCGACTAAGCCTAATCCTCGGGGCAGAAGCAGAGAGAGTTTTTCACTATGAATGAGAAGAAAAGCACAATACAATCTATAGAATTCCCAACTACATCTCCTATATATAGATCCCAAATAGTCTCAAACCTATAAGAGAAAGGTTTTCCAATTTGACAAGGACTATAGGTTTTCCTTTCCCAAATCTATTAGGACAATAGGTTTTGCTAAATCTATAGGGATTATGGGTTTCCTAAAAATACAAGAAAATAATTCAAGTCATAAAATAACACAACGAGATAATTAGTTTGAATATATCACAAAGTCATGTCAATCGGGTGGAATTTGTGAATAATTGAACAAGATAGGTAACACAAAATTATGACAATCCAAGATAAGTAGAATGAATAGAGCACAAAGTCATGCCAATCTAATAGAGTCTGTGAACACTTTAAAAAAATAGGTAGAATAAAGATAAAACAAAATTATGTTAATCCGGTAGAATTTTGTCAGCAGTTTCATTACCTCTGTATCTAACAAATGGGTTTATATTCACCAAGTTTTTCTCTGTCATGTATGTTTTTCGACACAGGTGGCATGAGAATATCCATAACGGAACTCCACTCTACGTGTTTACGCTTTCCAAATCGACAACTATGGTTTCATCAATTGCCCAATTATTTATCTTTCAGAATACTTTGGTATTGAGTTTATCCGTAATGGAGATGGTCAAATCAATTGCCCAGTTATTTATCTTTTAGGATTC
Source organism: Nicotiana otophora (assembly GCA_000715115.1). Taxonomy (NCBI): domain Eukaryota; kingdom Viridiplantae; phylum Streptophyta; class Magnoliopsida; order Solanales; family Solanaceae; genus Nicotiana; species Nicotiana otophora. The sequence continues at coordinate 391,687 of AWOL01S0003713.1, forward strand.
TTTGATATTGAGTTTATCTGTAACTGAGATAATTCAAAATTTGACTATGAACTCCATTGTTGGGCGACAGAACTCAGAAGATTGTGAAGTAGGATGGATATTTTCGTCCATATATTTTTTATTAAACTCAAAACGGTCATTTCCGCATCATTGTCAAAACACGGGACAAAAATTAAATAGCGGTTAAAAAAATTAGAGTTTTTTTACACGCTTGATCCCTTTTTAACTATCTATATTATTATAAAAGCACGAATATTTGAACGCTAAATCTTAAACGATAAAAATATTCCTGAAATATTGATTGACTTTTATACCCTTCAAAATTAAATTAATTTCTTCAAACAAAACAATAGAATATGGGACAAAATTGTAACATTTAGTGCCTGAAATATAGGAGTTTGAAACTAACTAATACTAGAAATTTTAAAATCATAAAACAACGTGAATCAAGTTACAGTGCCTAAAATATAGGAGTTTGTTACCAACTAATAGTATAATTTCTTAAAGCCACCTATCATTGGAAAAAAAGAAGAAGATTTTCTTAATCCAATATATAACGTAAACTTCCAATGCCATTCTAATTCCTTTTGGAAAATAATACTGGTCATTTGAATAAGCTTTGAAGTTCAATTGCTTCCGATTTTTCAAACAATAGAAAAATCAGAAAGCTATATATTGCTCTATAGCGAGGAATTATATTTTTTTGTATTTTTTATGTGTTGTTTATCTAATAAATTAAAAT
>AWOL01S0003713.1:398374-434838 GCA_000715115.1 Nicotiana otophora
AAATGTTAAGACACAAAATATTGATTGGCAAAAATATCAACACCCGCACATACAGACTTTAGAGTTGCATGGTAAGCATGAATAGGTTTGAATATGAGTGTTTGCCTAACAGAATGAATTTTATTCCTTCGAGTAAATTATCAATGAGTTTTCACTCTATATCTAAGATAAAAAGTTAAAAAGAAACATTTACAAGTCAACAACAAGGATATGACGTTTGGTTTGATAGGTATGACGATCTTTAATTTTAATATATATACGCAAATTTACAATTTAGAAACGCTAAATCTCAATTGGTGACTACTCCTAATGAATCAATCACTTTCAAAAATAGATATACTAAGTTACGTCTCAAGGTTCTCTATGACGATTAATTTGAACGAAATGATAAGAATAATGGTTGAATAATTTCCTAGCGATAACTTTTGTATAGTATGATTTCTTCTGTATAATCAAAGAAATGTGTTTTCAATGTGTGGATAAGAATTTAAATTTTTTAGACGTAAAAATGTGTAAATTGAAACAGAATAACGTCCAACTGAAAAAAGTGCCATGAAAGACATTGATAACTAAATGACTTTTAAGCTTAGTTTTTTCCATTATCAATATATTTTTATCTTGAGATATACACTAGACGTCATATACCTAAAGACTTAACTAAAGTAAATCATAACTTCACATAAAATAGTAAATAATAGTGCATTTGTTAAGTTATTTTACAACTTCAATCACATAACTTTGTGACTCCAGAATATTTAGTTTTAATGTGTTCTCTATATTATGTCAAAACACTATTTATGACTTTTGGTTTGTCTAATAAATTATATTTTTTTTATTTATTTAAGGAATTGATTTCATACTATATACATATACAATTGAAAGTTTACTGCTGTTAGTACACATTTCTCGTGCAACGTACGATCATAGAGGCTAGTTATTTTAAAAAATAGAATCATTTCTTATTTATTTCATAAAGAGCATTTTTTTTTATTATTAACATATTATTAAAATTAAGCTCAACAGTTAATAAGTTAACTGACTGCACTAATCATGGGAAGTACTTTTTTTTGCATCTCCATTTTCTCTTTCCAACATTCATCTTCCTCACACTATTTTTTGAAAATCTGATGCATGATATATTGATTTATACGTTTTTATACTTTGTATATTAAGTATCACTTTAATTCAAAATGTATTTTTATATATATTTTTTGTATATTTATTTGTGAAGTGCCAACTTATTTTAAAATGTATTTTAATGTATATTTCAAATATATTTTATACGTTAAGTGCCATTTTAATTTCGGATATATTTTTTATGTATATTTTTATATATTATATGTCTAATGCCATTTTAATTAAATTTAAGATATATTTTTTAATGTATATTTTATATATCAAGTGCCATTTTAATTCAGGATGTATTTTTTATGTATATGCTTTATATATTTATATGTCTAGTGCCATCTTAATTAAATTTAAGATATATTTTTATGTATATTTCATATGTCAAGTATCATCTTAATTGAAGATGTATTTTTTATGTATATTTTTTTATATCTTTTATATTTTAACATATATTATTATTGAAATAAGATCTTTATGTTAAGAAGGGAAGAAAGAAAGAAGAGAAAAACTTTGGAAAGACAATTAAAAAGAAAACGAATGGAACAAATTTAGATAAAGATGAAGAAAAAGAAGGAAAGCTAATAGATAGAGAGGAAAAAAGCATGATTTTAGTACAAAAAATTATTGACTTTCCATTCAATCTGCTTATTTTTAGGGATTAATAATTAATATTCTTATTTTAATGGAATTGTGTGCTACAAATATAAATATCTGCCTGCCATAACTGTAATACATGGTTTCTTGCTAAGAATTTGTTATATTTCTTTTAAACTGTGACAGTTATGTAAAGTTCCCAAAAATTTATCATAATTGTGCAAGTAACCTCATTGCGCAATAGAGAGAAATTGAGGAAAGTGTCAAATAGCCATTTTTAGAATCACGATTTAAAGCATAACTAAATTTTACTAAGTGTTTAAAATTTGGGCATCTCGAAATTAAACATCAAATTTTCAAGTAGATAGTGCATAGGACTAGACCGAAATAAGGTTGTCCGAACTAGAGATGAAGGATGGGAAGCAAAAACTTCCCTGGAGAGTGCAAAAATGCACTACAAGGACAAAGCTCAATAAGAGAAATCGCGGCAAAAGAAGGCATGATGTAAGGAACGATCACATAAGGCTAGATAAAAAAAATAAACTATATGCAGAATATTTGACAAGAGAATGGATGATCGAAGAACGAGCAGGTGAAGGGACAATAAGCGACATGCTAGAAAAAGTTGACACACTTCACTTGTTTGCAATCAACCAATTCTTATCACCCTTTACTGAAAGAACCAGAATGTATCACCCATCATAGAACCTGTAAAATTGACCAACTCAACAACTAAATCTACTAGTAGTGGGCCAGAACTTTAAGGTATCACCATATATTTACTCGTTCTAATTCCCTTTCGAGTTGCGATGCTGATGAAGGTGCGCAAGCATTAAGCTAGCGTTTGGCCAGACATTTTTAAATTTGTTCTGAAAAATCTGATATGGGTGAAATTTGGTTTGAAGATGAAAATGTATTTGGACATCAGTTTTCAAAACATATTTTTCAAATTTATTTTGGAAAAACATAAAACATGACTTATACCCACAAGTTCTAAAAACTATCACAAATACCCAACAGTACTATTATCAATAATATTCATTATATTATCGCAAACCATAGTCCTGAACATAAATAAATTTGATACAAAATTATCATTTTTATAATGAACTACATGATACACTATTAGGTGACCGAGAAGACGAAGCAACATTGTTACAAAATAATAAATAGTGGACTCTTTTATAAAATACAAAGGTTTGGGGCAATTTTTAAAAAATGTAATAGTGATATTTTGGCCAAAAATCAGCTATCTGGTTTTGGGAATTGGGATTTTGCCAAAATGTAGGCAAAATCTATGACCAAATATGTGTTTGCAAAATAAAATCTAAATTTATTTTGGCAAAATCTATGACCAAACGGGTCCTAAATCTTCGCCCCACAGCTTGGATTCTATACCATATACGAGGACAATAAAAGGGCAGACAATTATTGTTATAACTAGTTAATTAGCCTGCGCGACGCGCAGTCAAATCAAAATAAAAGAGAACATTTTCGTAACACCAACATAAAAAAAAAGTAAGATATACGTATGAAAAAATTAGAATAGAAAAGAAAATCCAAATAAAAATATCACATATATAAATTTTTGTACTTTTATAAATTAGGCTTTGAATCCCATTAAATGTTGCTCTTAAATAATATTATATTAATTATTGTAGATAATAATATAAATTAGTGATTGTATTTAGATGCAAATATTGGTCATATGTGATATATATTAATTATTACAAACAATAATATTTATCAGACTTTTGGCATAAGTAAATCATCTTGCCTTTTGTTCCTACTTAAATTAAAAATTATATTTTAATCCATTTTGTTATTAACACTTTTTTATTTTATTTTTCTCTAATTTTTTTGTCATATAAGAGTTTTGTCATCTAAATTTCTTTAATTTTTGTATAACCTATATAGGTAATATATCTTATTGAATTTACGACGCAAGCTTTTCTAAATATCTGATTACTAAAATTAAACAAAAAAATTGGTTTTGCAAAAATGAAGATATTGATAACCAAAAAGTTACTCATAAAAATGACCAGATCATCTCACAAAGTAGAGTAAAGAAAAGATAGCATCATGACGTATCTCAAGGACCTTACATGAATTATAGAGAAAATAGTAGTCTTTGATTACTTCTCTCTGTATATTCTTAAGATAACTCTATCAATTGGTAAGTGATTATCCATTGTATGAATCCTCTATCATAAAGATAAGTTATAGTAGGAAGATATATACAAGCATATGGAAAACTATATTAATTAGTTTAAAATTAACTTGAACTCATGAACCGATCATCATATAAACTCATCAGTTTATATTTTATTTAAATGTAACACCCGAAAGGTAGATAAACATCATAATGCAGCAAACGAAAAAGAATGAGAAAACGACGTGTGGTTAAAAGAAATATGTGATTTGCTTTGGTGTGGAGGAAATAAGAAGAAGAAATATGACCTTAGTTCTGTACCGCCAGATCTTGGAGCTGATGTTGCTGTGTATGGCAGGAGCTGGCATGGAAGATGTACCTGCGTTCGGATTATAGCTGCTACTTGTCCTTGGTAGCTTTAGATTTACAAATTTATTTATGTATATATCGAACAGATGATGTATTTATTTTGTACCAGTTTTATAAATTCTAAGTCTTAGAAGCTCATGACTTGTACTACCAATCCTTGAGAGATTGTATAGAACTTCAATTATTTTACTAATTTACTTTTATTATTCTCATTTGAGTTGTGTTGACTGTTACTTGGCTTATCTAGCGGGTTGGGTTAGGTACCATCACGACTAGATGAATTTTGGGTCGTGACAAAGTAGTTGCAGGAGTTGTTGGATAAGGGATTCATCTAGCCGAGTATTTCTCTTTGAGGTGTGTTGGTGTTTCTTGTAAAAAGGAAGGATAGTTCTATGAGGATGTGTATTGATTATACGCAGTTGAATAAGGTCACTATCAAGAACAAGTATCCATTGCTATTGATGATTTATTTGATCAGCTTCAAGGTGTCAAGGTGTTCACGAAGACTGATTTGAGATCTGGTTATACCAGTTGAAGATTAGGGCTTTGGACGCCCCTAAGACGACTTTCAGGACTCTTTATAGGAATTATGAGTTTTTGGTGATGTTTTTTGATTTGACTAATACCCCAACAACTTGCATGCACTTGATGAGTATGTTTCAGCATTATTTGGATTCCTTTGTTATTGTATTCATTGATGATATTCTTGGTATATTACCGTAGTGATGAGGAGAATGATTAGCATTTGAGGATTGTACTTCATATTTTGAGGGAGAAGAAACTGTATGCTAAGTTCTCTAAGTGTGAATTTTGGTTGGACTCGGTAGAGTTCTTGGGCCACATGGTGTCTAGTGATGGGATCAAGGTGGATCCAAAACATATTGAGACAATTTAAAGTTGGCCCAGACCTTCTAACGCTACAGAGGCCAGGCGTTTCTTGGGTTAGACGGATTACTATCGTCGCTTTGTAAAAGGGTTTTCATATATTGCAGCTCCATTGACCAAGTTGACTCAGAAGGGCGCTCCATTCAGATGGTTTAGCGAATGTGAGGAGAGATTTTAGAAGCTCAAGACTACCTTTACCATAGTTCCAATTTTGGTGTTGCCCTTAGGACCGGGGAAGTACTATCTATTGTGATGCTTCATATGTTTGCTTTAGTTGTGTGTTAATGCAGAACAGTAGGGCGATTGCCTATGCGTCACATCAGTTGAAGCCCAATGAGAAGAACTATCCGATACATATTTGGAGTTAGCAGCTATTGTTCACGCACTCAAGATTTGAAGGTATTAATTAAATGGTGTTTCATGTGAGGTTTACACAGATTATTGGAGTCTTCAACGTTTGTTCAAGCATAAGGATTTGAATTTGAGGCAGCAGAGGTGGTTGGAATTGTTGAAACATTATGCTATCACTATATTGTATCATCCGGGGAAGGCGAATGTGGTAGCGGATGCTTTGAGTAGGAAGGCAGAGAGTATGGGGAGTTTGGATGTTCAGGCTTCGGCCAACAGATTTGTGAGGTTGGATATTTCTGAGCCAAGTAGAGTCCTTGCTTGTGTTGTTACATAGTCACCCTTGTTTGTGCATATTAAGGCTCTCTAGTATGATGATCCTCATTTGCTTGTCTTTAAGGACACAATGTTGTGAGGTGGTGCTTTTTGTGTAAGGAGGTAGTTATCAGTAATGATGGTGTATTACGACTTTTGGGTCGAATTTGTGTTTCTAATTTGGATGGCTTGAGGGAGTTAATTCTTGAGGAAGCTCATAGTTCACGATATTCTACTCATCCAGGTGCTATGAAGATATATGGTAATTTGAAGCAACATTATTGGTGGCGGATGATAAAAAAGGATATTGTTGGATATGTTTCACAGTGTTTGAATTGTCAGCAGGTCAAGTATGGACATAAAAAATCGGGTGGTTTGACTCAGAGATTGGTGATACCGGAGTGGATGTGGGAGCACATTACCATGGAGTTTGTGGTATGTTTGCCACGGACTTTGATGAGATTTGACGTTGTTTGGGTCATTATAAACAAATTTCCTAAGTTTGTGTATTTCATTCCAGTTATGACTTCTTACACTTCAAAGAAGTTGTCTTAGATCTACATCGGAGAGATTGTCCGTTTGCACGGTGTGCCTGTTTTTACCATCTCGGATTGGGACACTAAGTTCACATTGCACTTTCGGAGAGATATTCAATGAGAGTTAGGCACACAGGTGGAGCTGAGCACTACATTTCACCCTCAGACGGATGGGCAGTTCGAGCGGACCATTCATATCCTTGATGATATGTTAAGAGCATGTGTTATTGATTTCGAAGGCCAGTGGAATCAGTTTCTACTATTAACAGAGTATTCTTACAACAACTACCAGTCTAGTATCCAAATGGCTCTGTATGAGGCTTTATATTAGAGGCGGTGTCATTCTCTGGTTGATTGGTTCGAGCCTGATGAGACTAGGTTATTGGGCATAAATTTGGTTCGAGATGCATTAGAGAAGGTGAAGTTGATTCAAGAGCGGCTTCACACATCACAGTCTAGCATAAGAGTTATGCTTATTGGAAGGTTCGTGTGTTGCTTTCATGGAGGGTGAGAAGGTTCTTTTTAGAGTATCGCCTATGAAGGGCGTGGTGAGATTCGGGAAGAAGGGCAAGTTGAGCCCTCGGTATATTGGTTCATTTAAGATTTTAGAGAAAGTTGGTAAGGTGGCTTACAAGCTTGCTTTGCCACCCAACTTGTCGTGAGTTCATATGATATTTCATGTTTGCATTCTTCAAAAGGATTATGAATCCAAGTCACATGTGTTAGATTTTAGCTCAGTGCAGTTGGATGATAATCTGGCTTATGAAGAAGAGGCGGTGGACATTTGGGATAGGCATGTTCAGAAGTTGAGATAGAAAGAGATTGTAGCAGTGAAGGTTCAGTGGAGAGGTCAACATGTTAAGGAATCAACTTGAGAGACCGATCATGATCTGCAAAGCATATATCCTCATCTTTTTGGCATTCCAAGTATGATTCTAATCTTATTCGATAATAAATATTTATTTAAGAAGAGGAGAATGTAATAACTCGGCCAGTTGTTCTACATATTTGAGCCCTATTCCCCTATTTGATGCTTTTTGTATGTTTGTTTGATGTTTTATGACTGCGGGGATAGTTGGTTTGACTTCGAGTAGGTTTGAGAGTGATTTGGAAAACTTAGCCTCTTTTTGGAAGCTTAAGTTATAAGAGTTGATTATTATTTAATTTTTGAGTAGACGATCTCGGATTGGTAATTTGATGGTTCCAGCAGATTCGTATGGTGATTTTGGATATAGGAGTATGTTTGGATTTGGAGGTTCCTAGAAGCTTTTGGCTCTATTTGTCGAAAATTGGCAATTTGAAGAACTAGAGAGTTTGATCGACAATTGACTTTGTTGTTCTAGGTTTCCGATTGGTATTTTAGGACTTTTTTTCGATTCATTTAGTTGATTGGGACTTGTGTAAAAAGTTTGGTTGAAATCCAAAATGTTTAGGCATGAACTGGATGTATTTGGAAAAACTGGAAAGTTTGGAAGTTAAGAGATAAATTTTGATCGTTGATTCTTGGCCTTGATATTAGTTGCGGTGCTTTGAGCATTTGGATAACTTTATATAAGGTATCATGACTTGTTGGTTTTTTTGGATGGGGGCAGGCGGAGGGGAGTGGTCGGGTGTACTTCGGGATGATTCCGAGCCATTCTGGATTTATTTGATATTACTGGTGCTGCTATGTCACACTTGCGGGGTTTGGTGCGCATGTGTGATATCGCACATGCAGATGACATGGCGTAGAAGCGGGGTTAGCCTAGTCCTTTAGATGGTCGCATTTTCAAAGTAGGAGTGAAGGTGCGAAGGTGCATCGCGATGATATGCGTGCGCTTGCAAGAATGGGCCAGTCTGAGGATTTGCGCACCTACGATTGGGGTGTTACACATACGAGTCCGCAGATGCGGCAAGTATGTCGCAGATGTGAGGGTAGGATGTGTAGGAGGACCTCACATATGCGAGTTATTTGTCACAGACGCAAGCTCGCAAATGCAAGAATTTGGGTTGCAGATACGAGAACGCCCGGGAGACCTTATATTTCGAGGGTTATCTCATTTTTCACTATTTTGAATTTGGAGCACGGGAAAAGGCAATTTTGGAAGGGATTTTTACTACTACTTTGAGACTAAGTAATTTATACTTGATTTTGATTATATATTTTGTTTCCCCATGTATTTATACACTCAGATTATGGAATTTGAAATAGAAATTTGTGATTTTTGTCTAAAATTTAAGAAAGTATAATTTGGGAATTTGAGTACCAATTTGGACTCAGTTTTAGAATTTAATCATATATTTAAACTCGCGGGGTTTATGGGTAGTCGAGATCTATCCCTTGACTTGGGTTTTGACCATGTGGGTTTGGGTTGAGTTTTACTTACTTTTGAGAATTTGATAAAAGATTGAAGCTTTATTGTTTGAAATTAATTCCTCTAACTTTGTTTGATATTATTGAGTTGTATTTGACTATATTCGAGTCGTTTGGTGTTAGATTTGAAAAGAAAGGCGGTGGTTGATCGATAAAAATTATCGGATGGAGGTAAGTCGCTTGTCTATCTTTGTAAGAGAAAATTTTCCCCATAAGTGATCTATTTGCTACTTGTTGATTGAATTAGGAGCCACGTATATGCGAGGCGACGAGCGTATATGCGTAGCTAGGTTATGACCGTATCCGGTAGTGTTTGACTTGTGTTATGCCTTGGTTAGATTATGTGAAAATATTATCCATACTTCAATTGATTCTATGACTACGTGATGAATCATAATTATGATTTAGGAGCATGCTTAAAGTTATGATTTATTGAATTTGCCATAAATAATTATCTTTTCATGTTGAGCTTTATTATTAATCCGTAGTCATATACTTATCTTATATTTTCTCCATGATTTGGTGGTCACATGACTTAATTTACTCACGTTAAATAATATAATTAGACACGTGTTTGCTTAAATAGCATGTTGAGCCGTTATGATAAATTGAATTTCATGATTAGCCATAGCCATCTTTTAGCCATATGAGCCTCTATCTGCATTCTTATTGCAATGTTCGGTGCTTTTTTATTATATTAATTATACACATATGCATGAGTAGAGAGTTGGTTAGTGAGGAAAGTTGAGGATTTTGGCATTACGAACATTATAAGAAGATATTGATTATTGATTATTGGTTATTAATTATAAAATGATCAACGCTTGGATATGGATCCATACCTCCGGAACCATGTGATTACCCATATTATTTTGGCCCCTGTGAGTAGCGTCACCCGAATTTGTGGTGCTTGGTTTGGACAAAGTAGTATGGGTCTTCAGACTCAACAATGGCCTACTTGCAAGAAATGCGAAAAGGGACATCACGAGGTATGCCGATATGGCATGGATTCATGATAAAAGTGTAGGGTTAGAGGCCACACGAGGAACATTTGCTCTTCTATCCGACATAGTTTCAACGGAGGCGTGGATCAACCTACCAGTTCAGTTGGCACTACTTTGGCAGTACATGCCCTCAACTCGTGGCACTCAGGCACCACTTGGTATAGTACATCTAGGAGTGTTGGACCAGGAATCAGAGGGGGGAAAGCCCGTCCTTATGCCATGATGGACCGATAGAGTTTCGAGGCCTCCCCAGATGTTGTAGGTATATTGATTGTCTACTCTCATATTGTAGATGCTCTTATAGATTCAGGTTATACCTTATCTTATGTGACTATGTATGTTGCTATGAAGTTTAGGATAGAACCAGAACAATTTCATGCGCCGTTCTTTGTATATACTCCGATTAGTGACTCTATAATGGCTATATGGGTGTATAAAGACTACAATGTAGCTTTACCTGGCCGAATTACTACAGCCAACTTGGTCGAGCTTGCTAATATAGACTTTGATGTTATAATGGAAATTGATTGTCTCTACTTATGTTATGCCAAGATATATTGACGGGCCAAGATAGTTAGGTTCATGTTCTCGGATGAACCGGTTAGAGAATGGAAACAAAATGTTGTTATGCCTATGGGTAGGTTTATTTTCTACCTTAAGGAAACGAAGATGATTACTAAAGGTGTATCTACCACTTAGTATGGAATGCCAATGTTGAGGCATCGAACCTCCAATCTGTGTCAGTGTCAGTTGTGAAGGAGTATCTGGAGGTCTTTTTTGATGAGCTACTTAAAATCCCACTCAATAGACTGATTGATTCCGGTGTTGATGTCTTGACGAACACTAAGCCTCTATCGATTCCACCATATAGGATGGCCCCAACAAAACTAAAAGAACATTTGAAGGATATGTTAGAGTAAGGTTTCATATGACTGAGTGCATTAACATGAAGCGCACCGGTCCAAGAGGATGTGTGTCTATTATCTGTAACTTGACAAAATCAAAATCAACAACAAATACCCGTTGCCGAGGATCGATAACTTATTTGACTAATTACAAGATTCCAAGAGCTTCTTCATGATTGAATTGAGGTTGGGGTATCATCAATTGAAAATAAGAGAAAATGATATTTCGAAGATGAGCTTTAGGACTCGTTACAAACACTTCGAGTTCGTGGTGATATCTTACGGGTTAACGAATGCTCTAGCAACCTTTATGGATATGATGAACTGGATTTTTAAGACTTTCTTGGACTTGTTCATCATAGTGTTTGACAAGTTCCTGGCGCATGTGAAATTTAAACTCGTATGATGTGAGATTTTCTTGAGCCGAGGGTCTATCAGAAATAGCCTCTCTACTTTCTGAAGGTAAGAGTAAGGTCTGTGTATACACTATCTTCCCCATATTTCACTCGTAGGAATATACTAGGTTTGTTAATGTTGTAATCTATTAAATAATTGTATAGAAAGATGTCGAACTTACAAAGGTAAGTTTATCTATTCTACATATGTTTTATGTTTAATTTACCATTTGATAGAGTTACAAAACTAAAGTTATAAGTTAACAAGCAGAAAATATGTAAACAAGAGCAATAGAGAAATATTCTTTCTCCACAAAATATAATTGTTGATACTCAATTCTGTCCTCATGTTTGCCACTTGGTCCGAATATTTTATAAAGTATTTCTATATATTTTTCAAATATTATTTTTCATACTTTTGTCAAATTGTTATTACAAGAGTTCCATACGAGTAATTATACCTCTTTTTAAGCTTTTAAATTGTTTTTGGCATTTTAAATTGGTAAATATTTATTAATTATTTCTTTAAAATTATTTCTGGGTGATTTAGTTGTCCAAATTAATTATATACACCCACATGCATATTTTATATTATTTTGCTTCATTTATATAATTATATTTGCATTCTTTATATCATTTGCATATCGTTTGCAATAATAGCCAATATTTTCAAAAATTATCTTTATTATGCTATTTAGGTCAAAATGACTTTTTTTAAAAATATTTTTTACAATTATAGTCTATTATTTTGAAAGTATTAATTTCAAAATAAATTTTTTATATTATTTTATAATCATTTTAATGTATTGTTTAATTAATTTTTATATTTTTAAATTCCAGCCCAAAACTAGGCTAAAATCGGACCAAAATAGGCCCAAAACGTCAGGCCTAATCCCTATACCCAAGCCAAATGACCCCTTTACTCACGACCCGGTCGGGACCTATGTGTTGACCAACCCCGCCTTCCTTTTAATACTGGCCATTGATCTCAAATGATCAACAACCCATAAAACCCCCTCTATTTATTAATTACCCAAATCCCCTAACCCTAATTCTTGTTTCCCCAACCGGCCGCCTCTATATTCTCTCAATTTTTCTTCTCTCTTCTGTGAACCCTAGTCTCCTTACCCCCAAACATCTCTCCGAATCCGACTATACTGTAGAATCGTATGAGTTGCTTACTGTATTTACACTATCTCGCTACTGCTCACACGTTCGTGGTGTTACTTAGTACTTGCCCTATTTTGGCAAGTACTACCTTTCAAGATCGGGCCTGATTGATTTTGATCTATGGAGATTCAAGTGATATTTCGTCTGTATACACTCAATAAAGGACGATTCTTGCACTTTTAGTTGGATTTGCCACCGTTGGACCCTAACTTGGGTTTGAGATTGATTTGTCTCCTTTACCGGTTTTGTCACTGATTACATGCGATTTTCATTTCCTTATTTGTAATTGACTGATTTCTTTCTATGATTGTTTGTTTAATTGGGAACTATATAAACCCCTCCCTAAATTCCCCTAAGACAGACCTTAATCACTGCTCCCTTTCACTTACTTACTCCGTTACACTTGAATATTTTCTAAAACTATTGAATTCTTGGCCGGCTGAAAGCCTAGGCCACTGTGGTCGACTTATTAACTTCCTCCTGTGCAAGCACTGCTCGAAGCTCATTCGAAACTCTTGTGAAATCTGAAGCACTAGATTTGGGAGTTCTCACTATTCTCTCTTGACTACTGCTAATTAAGCTGCTGCTGAAACCTAGTTTTCTCATTTGTTTGCTCGTTAATTTTCAACCGGTTAGTGCTCTTGACTCTTGCAATTCTATTCCCTTTTTGCTTGTGTTCATATTTTGTGTACCAATATTATTTGAACTTCTGTGAGCCAACATGATTTTGGCACTATGTATGCAATATTGTTCGTCTTAATGCTGTTATGTAATTCTAATGTTCTCTAGCATCAAACTTGTTTAAGAATATGTTCACTATGAGTAGTAAACTGGATTGATTCCTGACCTTCTTAGGTTTGCCTAGTCTAATATGTTTATGATAAACCTGATTTCTGCATTTGTTTTCTGTTATGAGTTCATCTTCATGCCCTGCTTTGGAGTTCTATACTAGAACCTATTGTAAAAATTGATGCATGCCCAGAATTTGTTCGAATATGTTCTTTTCTTTTTCATACTAAGTCATTCATGTATAACTTGCTATTTTCTAATCTTCTTAGAGTTAATTCATGATCACGCCTGCCTTAACTCTCATGCTCAGTCCCTTTGCCATAAGAACTCTTGTTTGTCAAATTCTTGCAATTAAACTCTACTTATCCTGAGAAGTTCGTCTTTGTGATTATATCATTTTGAATCTATTTGTTACTGTATATGCTCATTCTATGTGTTTAAAAGAGCCATGTGTAGGTGCTCGTGTTCTCTTCTACCTATTATACATCACCCTTAGGATGACACTTAGAAAATCTTACTGCTAATAATTGTGATATTAGGAATCCATGTGTATGTATCATTGCCCAGACTCTAAGTCACATGAATAATTGTTTGGACTTATATTCCTATGTCCTTACTATTTGTTAATGGGTAAGCAAGATAATTACTTCCATGTTTGGGCCTGGTTTATTGGGCCATGCCTATTGTTGGATTTGAACACTATATCTAGGCGTGCTTTAGTCATCCTTGAGCACTTAGAATTTGGGCCTATTGGTTTGTACGAAGATTGAGGCTGGCGAAGGCCCAGAAGCATCGCTACATTATTTTGTATTGTGTTGGGCCTGTAATTATTCTATTTGGGCTTATAATTATTCTATTTGGGCTTGTAATTAATCTAGTTGGGTCTGTAATAATTTGTAAGAACATATGAAGGGAAAATTAGTAAAAAGGGGCTAGGGGTACTCTAATTCTCATATAAACGGGTAGAGAGTATGCCTACATGATCTAAATGCTTTATTTTCTACTTGCTCGACATGATCCACCTCTATGTAGACATCATGCCTATAGGTTTTCAATCTTGCATGTTCATTTAGAAATCATGATTTAGGACTCTAATATTAATCCTCTGAACAAGACTCGTAACATGTCTAGAAATCATGGCTATAGGATTCAAATTGACTTCGTATGCTACCTGCTTGGCTTGTTTTATTTCTACGTATAGACAACATGTCTATATGACTCCGCTTTGAGTAATCGAGACTTTTTTCACTAGTATCTCCCTCCATTATGCTACTCGCCTAGAGATTATGGCTATATGGTCAAATGAAATAAAAATTTGCTCCACTCAACCGCTTCGTATCAAAACTGTCTAAACTAGATCATTTAGAAATCATGCCTTTAAGACTTAAGCAATGCAGCATGTTCATCAACTGTCCATATACGAATTCCAAGCCTGGTTATTTATAATTGGTCGTTCACACACCCACCTAATGACCATGCCTTAGGTTAATAAAATTAGAAGGGCAACTATTCGTTAATTAATTAGCACGGATTTGGCTTGACCATTCAGCTGTTGTCTGTTACTTGACAAATTACGTGCTTAAAAGACTATGTGTGGGAGGTGAACATGAAACTCCCTTTGTGCTAATTGCATCTTACATGAAGTCCTACTTGTTCAACTATGTGACGTCTAGGATGCGATTTAGAATTGAACTAAAGCTCTCTAGGTAAACAAGTTAAAGATAGTAATCGGGTAGCATGAGATGATAGTCTGTGCTCGCTAGATAATATGAGCGACCCTTGTGCTCTAAAGGGTTGTGAAGTATTATTTATGTTTCACAGGGTGATCCTTTAGACTAAAAATATTAGGAGCCCCCATTATATCCAAATGTCCTTTGTATGTTTATTCGTTTAAGAGACACAGGTTTGACTCAAATATATCTTGTAATGTCCAAAGAGTTGTACCAATTAGTTATGAGTGAACAAGTTATTTCCTTTAATTGTGTACAATTGATTTCAATTGCTTCATCCTGTTTCATCCTAAATAGTTAATTAATTACTCAGACTCTCTACTTGCATGCTCACTTAGAATGATTATAATCCAATAATCCCCACACCGCTTTAAATTCGGCCGGGAACCATATTTGTAGACCTCGAAGAGTGCCTAACACCTTCTCCTTGAGGTAACTTGAGCCCTTACCTGATCTTTGGTGATACGGACTAGTTAAAATAAAGTTATTTGCAAATAGGTGCCCTAACGCACCTCAAAATTGTTAGGTGGCGACTCTTCTATTTTAATACCCATTTAAAAGAGTTGTCATATGTCGAAACCCGCTTTCACAAGAAAATAGGGCACGAAAATAGTAAAAAGGTATTGGCCTCTTAATTTCACTTAATATTAGTATTATATAGTAGATTTATGTTACGATCCCAAATACCCCAAAGATGTGACTGCGCCTAACACGACTTACTAGGCAATCTAACTTTAAATAGGCAGGAACGAACTTAAATAATGAAAATATATAGTCTCAACGGCAGAATAATCATAAATAACTGAAGTCAATAGCAATAACACAACTAAAACCATCCCATGATATAGTGTCACTGAGTATATGAGGGCTATAAAATTTTAAATACAGAATCTATTCCAACATACATTATTGTTTGAAAGATTGATTAATAATAACATAAACAAAGGAAGAAGGGAATTCAAGGCCTGTGAACGGAGTCAACAACGACCTCAAAATCTCTAAGAACTCGTACTGGTGCCACTCGCTAATAATCACCTCTCTCGGCAGTACCTGAATTTGTACATAAAGTATAAAGTGTAGTATGAATATAACCGATTTCATGCACTCAATAAATAACAAGCCTAACCTCGGGCTGAAAGTAGTGACGAGCTTGACAAGGTCCAATACTCATTTCCAATGACCAATTACAACAATAATGGAATAATAACGGTAAAGAAAAGTAGCTCAAGAAATATTAAATTCAAGTTTTTCATAAATCAATGAAAAATAGGCATGGTTTCCAAGAATAGCAGTTAAAGCATAAATTCTTTCGCAGAAGTCATCTCAACATGGTTTTTTTAATCAATTTAATTATGATTTCAAATTCAACCCATCAAATTGAAAAATCAACTACCAATAAGCATGATGAGAGAAATACAACTTGGTACATGCATGACAAGTATACATGTTAGAATCAACAATATCGCAGTTAAATCATCAAGTATGTCATAGCTCAGCACATGTGTAGTGCCTGACACAATTGCCCTTGGACCATCACACTCAACAACAGCAACACTCAGTAGTCTACGGGTGCTGGACACAAGTCCCTCACCCAAGCATATATATGACCCTGTGCCTATTCCTAGGGTTAATACCTAACTCCTAAAGGGCGGGTCCTTGCTCAAGTTCTAATCCGATCTAAGTCAACGATCAATATCACTTAGCCCACTATAGGGCCTGGCGCACGCCTCACCTCATAATCAATACCACTCAGCCCAATGTGGGGCCTGGTGTACACGTCACCTCAATATCAATATCAAATTGGCTTTATGGCCCAAGATCAGTCATCACCCACTCAAATCTCAAACATTCATATCTCATAGTACTCTGCTCAAACTATGTCACACATATAAAGGCATAAACAACATGTGAGATAACATATAAAAAATATATGGAGATAGAGATATAATATGCAGATGTAACATTATGACTGAGAGTATGACTACAATTAGGTCAAACAACTCAATATAGCAAGAATATCCCTATCATGTCTCAAACAGATAAACACATAGCTTAGACATGATTTCTAGCATGAATAATAGCTCAACTAGTCATACAAGTAGAGAAACCACAGATATAATGGGGCATAATAGTAAAACAAGGCACATAATAGCCTAAGGCCTATCCAGATCATGAATAACCCCAGTGTACGCACATACGCCCATCACCTAGATCATTTTTGATGGTCCGTATAAATTTTGGGCGGTCCGGGTCGGGTGGCCCGGGCCCACACGGGGGGCGTGGGCTATAGCACACAAAAATATGGGAATCGGGCCGAATGAATAACCCTAGTGTACGCACATACGTCCGTCACCTAGCACATGCGTCACCCCCAACATAACTCAAGTAGCATAGGCAAGGGGAAAATTACCTTCAAACCAAGTTTATACAAGTTACTTACCTCAAAGTGCATGAATCAATATTCAAAAAAGCTCTTTCCATGCGAATCGAGATCCAAACGGCTCGAATCTAGTAAAAAATAACTCAATAGCATCAAACACGACTATAGAAATTGATTCCAAGTAATAAAGCTCCAATCTTTATCAAATTGAAAAACGTCAACCAAAGAGAAAATCCGGGCACACTTCCTAAAACCAAAAAACTCACAAATTCCAACTACCCATTTAAATACGAGTCCAAATATACAAGTTTCATCCAAATCTGACTCCGAATCGAAGTTCAAATCTCTAATTTTCACTCTCAAAAACCATAATCAAAATCCCCAATTTTCACCTTCAAATCCCATAATCTATATGTAATAATCCATGGG
The DNA here is from genome assembly GCA_000715115.1 of Nicotiana otophora. NCBI lineage: Eukaryota > Viridiplantae > Streptophyta > Magnoliopsida > Solanales > Solanaceae > Nicotiana > Nicotiana otophora. Next base: position 415,857 of record AWOL01S0003713.1, read on the forward strand.
TAAACAAGATATGATGTAAAAATCAGGTAAAATATTACTTACCCTCTTGCTTTGTGTGAAAATCCTTTTCAAAAATCGCCCCTCACTAATGTAACGACCATATCGGTCGTTTTGAGCATTTGTACTTTGTTCAGTGGTATAAGGCCTCAGGTAGCTTCATGTTATGTATATTGATTTGCGTGTATGTTTAGTTTTGGTTTTTGAGCGATTCAGGATTGATTTAGATGAATGATTCTTATTTTAGAAGCAATAAGTTGGAAGAGTTGATCAAGTTTGTCTTTTTGCGTATTTGATCTTGGATCGGAGTTTTGATGGTTCCATTAGGTTTGTACAGTGATTTTGGACTTGGGCGTATGTCCAGATTTGAATTCGAAGGTTCTTAGATTGATTTGGCTTATTTTGACGAAGTTGGCAATTTGAAGGTTTAGAATTTTTCCAAGTTTGACCATAGATTGACTTTGTGGTTATCGGGTTCGGATTTTGGTTTTGGAACTTGCAATAGGTCTGTTTTTCTATTTGGAACTTCTCTACAAAATTTGGTGTTATTTGGAGTTGGATTAATAGGATTCAGACGCTTGGTTGGGATTCTAGAGGTTCTTGAGTTTTCCTTTTATTTCATGCGTTTTGATGTCCGATTCATGGTTCAGGATATTATTTGGGTGTTTTGATCACAAGAGTGAGTTCTTATGATATTTTTAGACTTGTGTGGATGTTTGGTTGGAAGTCCGGGGGCTCAGGTGAGTTTCGGGTTGGTTTTGTTAGAATTTTGTGTGACGATGCTGGTTCCATCACATTTGCAATGAGAAATTCGAAAATGCGACCACCGCATTTGCGAGTCTCTTCTTGCTTTGCGAACATGGGGAACTTGTGCATTTATTTCAAATGCGTTATTAGAGTCACATTTGCGACTCTGGGGCTGTCCGCTTTTTCGATGCCTGTAACACCCCGGAAAATTTTAAAGTACTTAAGCGCTATTAAGAAAGTCGATATGCGCTAATTATATTATTTTGTGTGGAGACGAGGACTATTAAAAGGATGGATATTAATTGGATATGATAATAAATGTATGAGGCATATTATAAGTGATGTGGGGTCTAAGGAGAGCCCTAAGTCCAAGTCAAGTTAGAAATTTCATGATAGACTAAAGTTCCAAATGAGTACGCACAAGACCAAACTTTGGACGAGCATATCTACATATATACAAGGAGTAATGTGATGGATGACCTATCATTTAAAGATCTTCGAGTCTAATTTCTAACGCTTCAAACCGTTCATCATTTGGATATTCCTACAAGGAGTTATGACCAATTTACCAAAGACTGGCGGAGGAGTCTGCGGATGCGAAACATCTGAGGCCGCGCCCGAAAGAAAGGCTGGCAGTGAAGTGCTTCCATAGCATCCAGGTTCGCATCCGAGCTTCAAAGAGGAGTGAAGTGGGGATGCGAAACATCCAGGGCAGCATCCGAAACCCAGAAATCTGGGCCTATAAATACAATACAATTTCGCGGTTCATTTTCCCCATTTTATTTGGACGAATTTTGGAGTTCTTCTCCACTCTCTCAAGACCACCAACTCCCCTCTTCTTCAAGGTAAGCAATCCCTATTAGTTTGGAGTAAAATTCCATCATTTCTATACTAGTATTGATGAAATCTACACATAAAATACATAGATCTTCAAGACATTTCTTCAAGAACTCAAATGAGGGTTTTGTAAGATTTCTTCCAAAAGGTAATCCTACACACTTAGACTTACATGTATGGATATATTATGGGAATATTAGTATGAATTAAGTATAGGAACTCATGGTATAGTGATTGGAAGCCATAAGTTCCCAATTTAAATACATAACCATTGTAGAGATTGAAAGGTGGTTATTTGATGGAATTTTGTTGGTTGGGTGTGGATGGATGGTCATGTATGTGATGTTGGAAGTTATGAATTATTTAAGAATGATGGTGGGATAAATTATTGGTAAATTATAGTAGTTGGATGAACTAATGCTATGGTTAAGAGATGTAGAGATTTATGCCTACAAGGTGTTTGATAAAATATCTAAATGGCCTAAATTATGGAATTTGTTATTAATATTGGTCCCATTGGATGTTTTTATTATAGATTAAAGTTCATAAGAATTCCGGAATATTTTAGAGTTTAAGAAAGCTCAATTGAGGTATGTTGACTAAACTACTCTTTTAGAAATGAATTCCATGATCTTTCCGTAAGTTTCAAGTATTGTTGGCTCAAGTTTCTTATTCTATGTTCCGAGTTGTTCCCAATAAATTCGATTGTCCCGAATAAGCAAAGTGTCGAGAATTGTGTATTCAAAACGTGTTCCGGATGTTTTTATCACATTATGTTATCCTTTGGGAATGTGTTCAAGAATGATATGTGTATTAAAATGCTATGTCTTTGAGTCGTGTTTCAAATGAAGGTTGTGTTGCCAAATTGTGTGAGAAAATCTCATTATGCTTAAGACTCTTAATTGCTCATATGTGTACCTAAAGTCTTGATTGAAAATGTCTTATTGTTGATAATCTATAAAGATGGTAGGAAGTGAAATAAGTGAATTGGGGATATAAAGTGTGGCCAACGTGCCAAGAGTAAATATTGTCCTTGTGGCAAATGGTGTCAATGAAATAATGTGAGAAAGATTATGAAAAAAGCCTTGATTCAATTGATCCAAATTGACTTCGAAAATAGATTTGCCTAAAAGCTTATGTACTCAAGTCGTGCCCAAATCGGGTTGTTTCAACTAACGCTATGTTTCGTAAGTATTTCCAACGTGTTTTGAGCTCTTATGTATTCATGAGTTGAAAATGTGTATTGCTCTTTGGGGAAAAGTACTTCAAGAATAAATTATGTATTACTTGTTGATGATTTTAACTTGCGCATCAATTACCAATTATTTTACTCCATTTCTCGGAAAGAAATTTATTGTGCTTAAATTGTTCATTTCTAATGAACTTAAAGTTTTGATTTCTAAATATTATATATGTTGATATTTATGATGATGATACATGAGACGGAAGAAATGAAAGTGTGGAATATCAAATACGGCCACCATGCCTTGATTAAAGAATCTTGTGAATGGCCAAAAGAGCCAAGCAAATATTGTTGTTGTTATTGGTTGAAAATACTAGTGGAGATTCATATAATGTGAAAGATGATGAGGTAAATACATTTGTGCCTATGTTATTTTTGCGAATTATTCCCCTTATTTGGGATGAGATTCATGTGATAAAATCATTCCCTTTAATTGGGATGAGATTGATTGATAGAAATGGATGATGTCTCGGAGGAGATCGGGTCGTGATCGGACACTATGCCGCACACATGGTGGTGATTATGTTGGAAATTGTAATTGAAATTGTGATTGTGGTTGATGTCTATAATGAAATGGCCTAACCGATCGGGCCGTGATCGGACTCCGTGATACGAGTATAGTGGTATTGGTATTGAGAGTGATTGTGGTTGATGTCTCTAATGCGATGGCCTAGCCGATCAGGTCGTGATCGGACTCCGTGCTAAAAGTACGGTGGTATTGGTATTGTAAAAGGTGATATTGTGAACAGTGATATATCGGTGCTAAAGATCTCCTAACCAAAAATAATATTATCATCATATTTTGATTATCACTTTACAGTGTTATCTTCATATTTTGGAAATTATTATGTTTTAACTTGGCATTTGAATATCATTGATTGTTGATTGTTGTTTCCAGGGTTTTTCCCTTCTTACATTGGTATTCTATTTTGAAAGAGGATAGTTAGCTTTACATACTAGTACTATTCCATATGTACTAACGTCCCTTTTGCCGGGGGCTCTGCATCTTTAATGGATGCAGATGGTTTATCAGCGGGTAGCTTTGGTCCTCGTTAGCAGTCGCTCTCTATTCAGCAGGTTTTGGTGAGCCCTACTCTATTCCAGGCTTGATGTCATTCGAGTTGTACATTGGTTTTGAGGTATAGCAGGGGCCTTGTTGCCGGCACTTCCATACTACTCTTATGTTATACTTAGAGGCTCCGTAGACAGGTTGTGGGTGGTATTCGATGTTGGGAATTGAACTAGTAATGTTGGTATTTGGCAAGCATGTTTTTCATTATATCTATAAACTTGTAATATTTTGGAAATTATGAATGAAGTTGCTAATGGATATGAAATGGGAGTTGTTAATAAAATCTTTTCAGTTTTTTATTAATGGAGTATATCTCCTATTTATTCATGGATGAGTTTGGGTAGAAGGAAATCTAATAGGCTTGCTCGGCCGGGTTCACTCGGTTGAGCGCCGGTCGCGCTCCCTGAGTTTGGGGCGTGACAAACTTGGTATCAGAGCCTAAGGTTTTAAAGTATCCTAGGATGCCTCGGAGCTGTGTCTAGTAGAGTCCTTCTTATCAGTGTGTTGTTGACCACATCTATAATGAGGAGGCTACTTGGACATTTAGGAATTGCACACTTCTTTGATACTCCATATCGTGCTATAGAGCTCAAGATAGGAAGCTAATTTCCTCGTCATATCTCATTTTCCATATGAGTAACCCACGACTTCGAGGAAGCGAGAAGGTATTGAAAGAACCAGTTGCTAGGGGAAGTGTTCTTGTTCCTATTAATGTTACCACACCACCGGATTATGTGGTGAGAGAACCTAAGAAATGAAAGAGGATTATTGGCATCAATAAGCCGGAATTGATTTGAAAGAAGAGCCACTCGGGTTTATGTTAGATGATTCTTGAAATATGTTATGGTTGTGAAAAGAGGGGGCACAAAAAGAACAAAAGCTCTTAGGTTGGTTACACCCATCCCGGTCTGCCCGATATGCGGGCGGGAACATTTTGCATTGTGTTGTGAGTACGCTCAAGAGTGTGTTAGGGGTGGCAGGCTTGGGAAATTCCAATGGCCCACATAAAAAACCGGTATAGAGATTGTTACACCCGCCATGAAGGTTTGGAGGAAGGATAGGGGGAATATTTTTTATGTATACAAAAAGGGTAAACATCAGGTCAGTGTGGCGAGTCAGTTTAGTGGACCTCATCCCTGTTGCGTGAAGTGTAAGAGATATCATTCGGGGTTATGTCACTATGGTACCAATGTATGTTATGGATGTGGAGTCGAGGGGCATCAATTAAGGTATTTCCATATCAATCTAAAATCACAAAGTGAGTCACTCCTTGCTACCTTATTGTGAACACCTCATTATTTTCCTTGTTGTTTATGTACATCCATATTGAAGGGGCCTACACAAATATGGTCTTAACCAAAAAGGTGAATCACAAAACATTGCATGTACTTACTTTCTGAACCAGACTCATTATTCATGAAGCCACTCTATCACAAATTCTCTTATTTACAACCTCTTGTGGAATTGAGCTCTATAAGTATTTCCACGAATTGAGTTATAACCCTGGGCTAATACTTCCCACTTGCTTCCCTAAATTCTCAACAAGGGACTATATTTGATGAATTTCTTACAGAACCTTTTGAATCAAATGGATAACATCTGCTCACTTGTGCTTATGCATGCACAATCATAAAGTTTACCTGTGTGGTATCAAATCCAATGTATAGCGGCCTAGTGTTGAGATCCTTCTTGAGACACTCTTTTTCTCTATGGTGTATGTGGCTCATATGGTTGGAACAATTACTTTACTCCTTTATGTATATTATGATGAATCCTTTTCACTGTCTAGTAACATGAGAGCATATCTCAACACCTATCATATGTGTACCTGTAAATTGAAAGGGGTCACTTCTCTTCATAAAGTTTCTAGGAAATTTGAAATTTTCACAAATTCGTCACAAGAAGATATTTTTCTTTGCCTATCTCAATATGACTTTCATGTCCACCTAGAGCATGCCTAAATGAGTAACTTACTTTGTTCCTAGTATTGTAATTGCCCGTGAAGTGGCCTGATATGGCAGCTTGAGAGTTGTTATTGTAGAAACATGTCTAGCTCATAGCAAAGTGTTCATTCTCTCTAACTAATACATGATTTCACCCCAATATTAGAATGTCCTAGCTATGTGGTTTCACTCGTGAAAGGTTGAAATTAAATGCTTTCAGATTTTGGCACATATCATGAGCATATTGGTTTGAAAGACAAGTTTGTTGTATCTCTAGTTCTATCATATAGGATCAACTATCAGGAAAGGTTAAGCTGTCAGAATGATAATAATCTCACAAGTGTTCAACTTCTTTTTCATACCCATGGGCTTGTGACATAGATTCCTTGTGTCAGTTAATGTAAGAGCGTAAAGCAATTTCATGCATTTTGAAACCCATATCACATTTGGGGTGCCAAAATATTCTCATTTCAAGTTAAACTGATTTTTCCCTACACTCCAGGAGACGACTGGTGTCACATACTTGGCTATTTATCTTTGAGGCCTACTCTTACCAAACAAGGCATATATGGAATGAAACAACTGTTATTGTCCTTTTCATGAATAATAGTCTTCCAAGAATAATTGGCGCTAATGTCTTTATCCTTCCAATTATGCCTCCCATATGTCACATGTCAAAGAAGAAGCGTCATCCCGTGATCAAATATATTGAATAGGAAACTTTATGGTCATATTCAAGCTAGCACATCTTAGACTATTTGTTGGAGGTCGCCAAAGGTTTAGTTTCGATGTTTGGCGTAGAGATTTAGAGTTGAAGAAAGTGAACGGGTTATTATCAATATTTTCTCCATGAGGATGCTATGTGAATTGTCGATAAAAGTAAAGTATGTGTAGTCACATTAGGCCTTATGAAATCTTGAAGGAAATAGTCCAAACTATGAATATGATGTTTCCCTATTATTGTACTTCGTGTACCCGATGTTTCGTATGTCTATGTCTAAGAAGGTAGTTGGAAATCCTTTGTCTATTGTTCCGGTGGAAGCTAGCGAAGGTGAAGTTAATGGATAATTGGCTTATTAGGGGTATCTATTTGTCATCCTTGTTAGATAATATTGGGAGTTGAGATTGCCTCCGTTAATGTGTTATGCCAAATTCTATGAGTCGAGAAGGTCACCTTGAAGGCCGAAAGTGTTGTGGAAAGAAAATAGTTTTGCTTGGTTGTATAGCAAGTGGATGTGATTTGAAAGGTACTTTTATGTGTTATGATTTAAATATTTGCAGCTCATGTCCAGATATCACCCTTAATAATATAATGACTGTAATGTTGAGATTAGTACTGTTGATATACATTGTGATGCTTTGTCGAGTTGTGGATGTGTTGATAGGGTGAATTTGGTGATTCTATGACAGGTGGATAGGCCCAGTTACAGGAGAAACTCTGCTGAAATTTTTATGAATTTGTAAAGATAGCCAAATTTAAGAGCCATAAGTAAGTTGAAATTTTGGAAAGGAAGTATGAGATCGATGCAGTCATAAGTTCCTATGTATAATGGTTGGAGGTAGAAGGATAACTCTATTCTTAGAAGTGACTTGTGAAACATTCGAGGACGAATGTTCTTAAGTGGGGGAGAATGTAACACCCCGGAAAATTTCGAAGTACTTAAGCGCTATTAAGAAAGTCGATGTGCGCTAATTACATTATTTTGTGTGAAGACGAGGACTATTAATAGGATGGATATCAATTGAATATGATAATAATTGTATGAGGCATATTATAAGTGATGTGGGGTCTAAGGAGAGCCCTAAGTCCAAGTCAAGTTGGAAATTTCATAATAGACTAAAGTTTCAAATGAGTACGCACAAGACTAAAGTTTGGACGAGCATATCTACATATATACAAGGATTTATGATATGGATGACCTCAAATTAAAGGTCATCGAGTCTAGTTTCTAACGCTTCAAACCGTTCGTCATTTGGACATTCCTACAAGAAGTTTATGACCAATTTACCAAAGACTGGCGGAGGAGTCTGCGGATGCGAAACATCTGAGGCCGCACCGAAAGAAAGGCTGGCAGTGAAGTGCTGCCATAGCATCCAGGTCTGCATCCGAGCTTCAAAGAGGAGTGAAGTGGGAATGCGAAGCATCCAGGGCAACATCCGAAAGCCAAAAATCTGGGCCTATAAATACAATACAATTTCGGGGATCATTTTCCCCATTTCATTTGGATGAATTTTGGAGCTCTTCTCCACTCTCTCAAGACCACCAACTCCCCTCTTATTCAAGGTAAGCAATCCCCATTATTTTGGTGTGAAATTCCATCATTTCTACACTAGTATTGATGAAATCTACACATACAATACATAGATCTTCAAGAAATTTCTTCAAGAACTCAAAGGAGGGTTTTGCAAGATTTCTTTCAACAGGTAATCCTACACCCTTAGACTTACATGTATGGATATATTATGGGAATATGAGTATGAATTATTTATAGGAACTCATGGTATGGTGATTGGAAGCCATAAGTTCCCAATTTAAATACATAACCATTGTAGAGATTGAAAGGTGATTATTTGATGGAATTTTGTTGGTTGGGTGTGGATGGATGGTCATGTATGTGATGTTGAAAGTTATGAATTGTTTAAAAATGATGGTGGGATAAATTATTGGTAAATGATAGTAGTTGGATGAACTAATTCTATGGTTAAGAGATGTAGAGATTCATGCCTACTAGGTGTTTGATAAAATGCCTAAATCGTCTAAATTATGGAATTTGTTACTAATATTGGTCCCATTGGATGTTGTTATTATAGATTGAAGTTGATAAGAATTCCGAAATATTTTAGAGTTTAAGGAAGCTCAATTGAGGTATCTTGGCTAAACTACTCTTTTAGAAATGAATTCCATAATCTTCCCGTAAGTTTCAAGTATTGTTGGCTCAAGTTCCTTATTTTATGTTCTGAGTTGTTCCCAATAAATTCGATTGTCCCGAATAAGCAAAGTGTCGAAAATTATGTATTCAAAATGTGTTCCGAATATTTCTATCACATTAGGTTATCCTTTGGGAAAGTGTTCAAGAATAATATGTGTATTAAAATGCTATGTTTTTGAGTTGTGTTTCAAATGAAGGTTATGTTGTCAAACTGTGTGAGAAAATCTCATTATGCTTAAGACACTTAATTGCTCTTATGTGTACCTAAATTCGTGATTGAAAATGTCTTATTGTTGATAATCTATAAAGATGGTAGGAAGTGAAATAAGTGAATTGAGGATATAAAATGTGGCCAACGTGCCAAGAGTAAAAATTATATTTGTGGCCAATGGTGTCAATGAAATAAAATGATGTAAGAAAGGTTATGAAATGAGCCTTGATTCAATTGATCCAAATTGACTTCGAAAATAGATTTGCCTAAAAGCTTATATACTCAAGTCGTGCCCAAATCGGGTTGTTTCAACTAACGCTATATTTTCGTAAGTATTTCCAATGTGTTTTGAGCTCTTATGTATTCATGAGTTGAAAATGTGTATTGCTCTTTGGGGAAAAGTATTTCAAGAATAAATTGTGTGTTACTTGTTGATGATTTTAAATTTCACATCAATTGCCAATTAGTTTACTCCATTTCTCGGAAAGAAATCTATTGTGCTTAAATTGTTCATTTCTAATGAACTTAAAGTTGTGATTTCTAAAATATTATATATGTTGATCTTTATGATGATGATACTTGCGAGGGAAGAAATAAAAGTGTGGAATATCAAATACGGTCACCGTGCCTTGATTAAAGAATCTTGTGAATGGCCAAAAGAGCCAAGGAAATATTGTTGTTGTTATTGGTTGAAAATACTAGTGGAGATTCATACAATGTGAAAGATGATGAGGTAAATACATTTGTACCTATGTTATTTTTGTGAATTATTCCCCTTATTTGGGATGAGATTCATGTGATAAAATCATTCCCCTTAATTGGGATAAGATTGATTGATAGAAATAGATGATGTCTCGGAGGAGATGGCCTAGCCGATTGGGGCGTAATCGAACACCATGCCGCACACATGGTGGTGATTGTGCTGGAAATTATAATTGAAGTTATGATTGTGGTTGATGTATCTAATGAGATGGCCTAGCCGATACTCCGTGCTAAAAGTACAGTGGTATTGGTATTGAGAGTGATTGTGGTTGATGTCTCTAATGAGATGGCCTAGCCGATCGGGTCGTGATCAGACTCCGTGCTAAAAGTACGGTGATATTGGTATTGTGAAAGGTGATATTGTGAATAGTGATATATCAGTGCTAAAGATCTCCCAACCAAAAATAATATTATCATCATATTTTGATTATCACTTCACAGTGTTATCTTCATATTTTGGAAATTATTATATTTTAACTTGGCATTTGAATATCATCGATTGTTGATTGTTGTTTCCACGGTTTCCCCTTTCTTACATTGGCATTCTATTTTTAAAGAGGACATCTAGCTTTACATACTAGTACTATTCTATATGTACTAACGTCCCTTTTGCCGGGGGCTCTGCATCTTTAATAGATGCAGATGGTTTATCAGCAGGCAACTTTGGTCCTCGTTAGCAGTCGCTCTCTATTCAGCAGGTTTTGGTGAGCCCTACTCTATTCCGGGCCTGATGTCATTCGAGTTGTACATTGTGTTTTGAGGTATAGTAGGGGTCTTGTTGCCGGCACTTCTATACTACTCTTCTGTTGTACTTAGAGGCTCTGTAGATAGGTTGTGAGTGGTATTCGATGTTGGGAATTGAACTAGTAATTTTGGTATTTCGTAAGCATATTTTTCATTATATTTATAAACTTGTAATATTTTGGAAATTGTGAATGAAATTGCTAATGGATATGAAATGAGAGTTGTTAATAAAATTTTTTCAGTGTTTGATTAATGGAGTACATCTCCTCTTTATTCATGGATGAGTTTGGGTAGAAGGAAATCTAATAGGCTTGCTCGGCCGGGTTGACTCGGTTGAGCGTCGGTCGCGCTCCCCAAGTTTGGGGCATGACAATGTTTGGGTTGCTGTTGCGATTGCTGTGGCTTTGCATTTGCTAGGTCTTTGATCGCAATTACAATCTTCGCTGGGTCAGTCAGGGGTCGTATTTGCGATGCTTTGTTCGCATTTGCGAACCCCATGCCGCAAATGCGACATCTGCAACTTGTTTATAGCTGAGTATTTCGGGACTTAGTCTCATTTTATCATCCTTTGAGCCCTACACTCGGTGGGAGGTAATTTTTACCAAACTAAAGGTCATAAATGTGACCACTGCATTTGCGATGAGAAGGTCGCAAATGCGACCACCGCATTTGGAGTCTCTTCTCTCTTTTATGACCATGGGGAAGTTGGGCATTTATCGCAAATATGATATTGGAGTCATATTTGCGACTCTAGGGCTGTCCGCTTTTGCGATGTCTGGGTCACTTTTGCGACTGCTGTTGCTTCGCATTTTGCTAGGATTTTGATCGCAATTGCAATCTTCGCTTGGTCTGTCAGGGGTCGCATTTGCGATGCTTTTTCCACATTTGCGAACCCCATGTCCCACATGCGACATCTGTATTTTGTTTATAGGTGAGTATTTCTGGACTTAGTCTTATTTTATCACCTTTTGAGCCCTAGACTCGGTGGGAGGCAATTTTGTGGAGAGATTTTCATACCAAACTATTGGGTAAGTGATTTTGAACAATTTTCAATTATATTACATGATTATTTATGAGATTTAACATCAAAATCATGGGATTTGAAGGAAAAATTTAGGGATTTTTCCCTATGATTTAAAAAATAAAAATCTGAGATTTGAGAGTCAAATTGGACTCGGATTTGAAAACAAGACACATATATGAATTCGTGGGGCTATGGGTAGTCTAAAACTACCCTTTGACTCGGGTTTTGACCGGGCAGGTCGGGGTTGACTTTTGGAAAATTGTGTAAAGATCATAGCTTTATTAATTGGAATTGGTTCACTTGCATTGTTTGATATTATTAAGTCGTTTTTGGCTAGATTTGAGCCGAGTGGAGGTGAATTTTAAAGGGAAAAGCTATTTGGAGTATTTATTTGGCCTAATTAAGGTAAGTATCTTGCCTAACTTTGTGTGGGGGAAACTACCCCATAGGTTTTGGGTTGATTGTACTATTTGAATTATGTAGAAGACGTGTACATGTAACGACCCAACCAGTTGTTTTGAGCTCTAGCGCATTGTTTGATGGTTTGAGGCCTTGAGTAGCTTCACTTCATGTTTTACGACTTGTGCGCATAGTCGAAATTGAATTTAGGGAAGTTCGGAGTTGATTCAGAAGGAAAATTTTCAATTCAGAAGATTTAAGTTGGAAAAGTTGACCAAGGTTTGACTTTTAAGTAAATGACCTTGCAATTGGGATTTGAAGGTTCCAATAGGTTCGTATAATGATTTTGGATATGGGCGTGTGTTCGGGTTGAGTATCGGGTAGTCCGGGAGCATTTGAGCGCTTATTATGGAAAGTTAGCAATTTTGAGAGTTTTAGAATTTTCTAAGTTTGATTTGAAGTAGACATTGGTGTTATCGATGTCCATTTGGGGTTTCAATCCTTGGAATAGGTTCATATCGTGATTTGTGACTTGTACGTAAAGTTTGGCGTCATTCCGAGATGTTTAGGTATGATTCGGAGGCGTTCGTCGAAGTTTGAATGTTTGAAAGTTGAAAGTAAGATTTTGATCATCGATTCATAATTTTGATGTTATTTGTGGCAATTTGAGCATTTGGACAAGTTCAGATAAGGTATTGGGACTTGTTGGTGTGATTAGACGGGGTCCCGGAGGCTTCAAGTATGTTTTGGGTCATTTATCCATGTTTCGCTACTACTGTTGCTGGTTTTGGTATTGTTCATCACGAACGCGTAAGGGTTATCGTGTTCGCGAAGAGGGTTCTTGGCTGCTGGATTTTTGTGCTTCACATTCGCGATTGTGGTCACGCATTTGATAAGGATTGGGGAGGGGAGGGGTCGCGTTCGCGATTCAATGTTCGCATTCGCGATGAAGAAGCTGGCCTGGTGGCTGACTTGGTCTTCGTATTTGCGGAAAGGCAGATGCGTTCACGATGGACAGGATGGTAAAGCTTCGCGTTCGCATGCCCTTTCTCGCGTTCGTGTAGCGGAGTTTGGGAGCTGAAGCTGGATGTGCTTCGCGAACACGAGGGGATTTATGTGTTCGCGCTGAAGGTCGTCTGAGCAGTGTATAAGATTCGCAAAAATGGGTTTTGGCTCATTTTATCTCAAATCTTCCATGGGAGCAGAGCTTGGGAAGATTTGGAAGGAGCTTCTTCATCATCTATCACTAGGTAAGTGACTTCTACACATTGTGAATTAAATACATGAACTATACATGAATTATACATGAATTTGAACATGGAAATTGGTGGAAATTGTGAGATTTTGAAGAAAACCTAGAATTTATATTTTTGGATTTTTACCACGAAATTGGACATGGAATTAGAGATATATTATATATTTGAGTTCGTGGTGTTATGGATAATGTTTATCTTCGAAAACTTTCGGAATCTGGGCACGTAGGCCTGAGGGTTGACTTTGTTGACTTTTCAAGCGGAGTTGGGAATTGTTATAAATTAATTAATTATGAGTGTTGGAGTATATTTTGATTGATTTGCACGTTTCGGATCGACAGGCATTGGTTGAGGTGTTAGAGAGGCATTGGAGTAGGTTATTGGAACTTCAGAGCGAGGTAAGTCTCATGTCTAAATTTGTGAGGTGAAAATTACCCCGTAAGTATTAAAATTGTTATGTGGTACTAGGTTTGGGTTCTATGTAACGCACGAGGTGACGAGATTCCGTACGTAGCTAAATCATGTTTATGTCCGGGTAGACTTAGGACTCTATCCTGTAATGTTTGAATTATTTGTACTCAATTTGCTAGATTAATTAATTGAATTTATAATTGAAATTGATTTAGGAATATATTAGGCCGAGCTTTATCACCTCGAGTTGTTTGGCAAGATATTTGATAAACAGTAAAAGTTATATTCATCTTATGCTACTGTACCTGTGTTGTAAGCACGTGACTCGTAATTTGATAAGCTCCTTCCTTTCTTGTGGATCGAGCCGAACGCCTCGGTAGTATATTGATATGCATCTCTGATTCATGCCGATCGACCCTCGGCAATGTACACACCACTCTGGATCGGGCCGTACGACCTCGGCATAATCGTACGTATTACCGCTAGGAGTCCGAATATTCGTGAGATGCCCTTTTATTGAGACCTGGCATTTATATGGTATTCCTTATCCGTATGAGATTATATTTGATATTCTTTTGATATGTGGAGATAACACTTGACATTCGAGAGATTTATATTGCCAGAAGAAAAGTTGGAGAATTATGTGAGTTACAGTTTTTACCTCATGGTTGCTATTGTATTTCATATCTGTTCATAATTTGTTATATTGTTTTATTGGACCACTAGTAGGTGTCGATGTCAATCCCTCGTTACTACTTCTCTGGGGTTAGGCTAGATACTTACTGGGTACGCGTTGATTTATGTACTCATGCTACACTTCTGCTTTAAATGTGCAGGATCTGACGGGTTCATTTGGTGGTCATCCTGACGCATGGGCGTAACGGCTGAGGGGACTTTGTGGTGAGCTGCTTTCTATGCTACTTACCGCAGCCCTCAGAGTCCCCATCATGTTGATTTACCTTATCCTATCTATTTTATATCTTAGACAGATGTTGTACCATTATTGCACTCTTTAGCATACGCTCATGCACTTATGACACTGGGTTTTGGGATGTTCTAGAATTTGTTTATGGTTTGCTTAACTTCAACACAATTTTACTTTATATTTTACTTAATATTGTATGTATCTACGATTTGTAACAGATTTATGTCTCTATCTAATAAGATTCATGATTTCAAAAATAATAAAATGAATAATAAAGTTGGTAGTTCACCGTTGGCTTGCTTAACGACGACGTTGGGTGCCATCACGACATATCATGGGATTTGGGTCGTGGCAACTTGGTATCAGAGCTCTAGATTCACTTAGGTCTCATGAGTCATGAGCGAGTCTAGTAGAGTCTTGCAGATCGATACATAGATGTTTGTGCTTATCTTCGAGAGGCTGCAAGGCTGTTAGGAGCACTTCTTTTCTTGATTCCTCGTCGTGTGATTTGATTTCGTTGGAGCTTATTCCTTCATTTCCTTTCTACTCACTCTTATACGATGTTGAGTTCTTGTCATCAACTAGGCATCGAGGAGTTGTGGTAGTACTGCAGATGTAGGGCAGGATGTTTCTCCCTGCGTATTCAAGTGGGCTATTATCGTCGCCTTGTGGAAGGGGCTCTGTCGTTTCCACTCAGTTCTAGAGTTGCCTACGGTTTCGAGCCTATGTACCACGTATTATGAGGGTCATGCGTTGTTATCGCATAGTGTTGGTGTCATTGGTAGGTTTCTTATTTACGTGTCACGATAGTGAATGACTCAAAGGGAGGATTCCTCGGGTCATGGTTTAGAGGTTCGATATTTAATTCCAACGGAGGGATGACAATTGGAATATGGATGTTCAAGCTTTGGTTGACGGAGTAGCGAGACTTGATATTTTTGAGCGTGGTGAAATTTTTATTTGTGGTGTGGTATCGTCGTCCTTGTTGGAATGCATTAAGGACTATGGGTGTTAGGGTCTCCTTTGATTTGCCTTCGGGGCAGGGTGTTGTAGAGCTGTGCCTAAGCAACGGTTATCAGAGATGGCAGTGTATGTTGGCTTCAGAGTTGAATCGGTGCTTCTAATGTTGATGGCTCGAGGGAGATGATCTTTATGGAGGCTCATAGTTGGTGGCAATTTATCCGTTTGGGTGCTACAAAGTTGGATTATGATTTGAGGCAGTATTTTGGCAGCAAAGAAGGAGGAAGGACATGGTGGGAGGTGTCTCGCAATGGTTACATTGCTAGCAGGTCAAGCATGAAAATTAGAGGTCGAGAAGTTGCTTAAGGAGGTGGTTTAACCGATGTGGGGCTGGCAGAGTAGCATATGGATTCTGTGGTAGAATAGCCACATGCCTTGAGAAAGTTTAGAGCAATTTGGGGACCATGGTGGATAGTGACTAGGTCTACGGATTTCATTTGGGATGGTGGCTACTGTACTGAGGAAAGTTGAATATGACGGAAAGGAGTTTGCTCGGAATGAAGAGGGGTGTAAAAGCTCGATTTTCGTTATGGGATGCAACGTGACTTCGATTTTGGAACATATTATTGGACTTTCAGTTGATGTTAATGGGGAATGAACATACTCTTACAACTGGCGGGCGAGCATGGGCTTAGGAGGGTTTACTGATTTCATGGTAGTTATACCCAGGGCAACATCGTTGGAAGATGTCGGTATGGAATTCCACAGGTGGGTTATCTCCTCTGAGCAGGTTAGCGGTTGCGTGATTTTGATGAAGTTCCTACGAAGAGTTCTACTTACTACCCAGCATAAGGTCGAATGTGCGATTGTGGCTGATAACTCTGAATGTTCATGAAAAGTTTAACAAGAGATTATAAGAAATTTGGTGTGTTAACGGTGCGAGATCATGGTGATTGCGAAGGAGGAATCATTGTGGGTTTTACATTTTTGGTGATTGTAGCTTAAAGCTAAGTGGTGGAGCCTACCGTCTATGATTGGGTCATGTAGTTGTGTGCCTGTACGGTTTCTGGTTCTCGGTATATTGGTAGATTAGTTATGACTAAGAAGAGAAAAACATCAAGGGTAATTCGGGTAAAGGACTTGAGGAATGTGTGCTACGTTTCACCTTATCGATTCATGTGCGGATTTTTGGGATGACTCAAAGTTTATGCTTATTGTGGATGTGATGTACAAGGAAAAGAATTCATCCGGTTTCTTCTTTGGGAGTGCTCATGTGCTAACAGAGCATTAGAGTTTTGTTATATTTGGGACCAAGTCAGAGTGGGTGACACTCAACAACGGTTCTAGTGGGTTCAAGAATTAAAGTGCCGTGTCTAAGGATTTTAGGTCCGTTGTGTGGTTAAGGATTGAGTTTTTGCAGTGGATTATGAAAGGGAATTAGAGTGTTTCTATGTTAACACCGGGGGTCTGCAGTGCGATGTTAGAGAGATTGAAGAAAACAACTTCAGATTCGTAGAAGATCTTTCAGAACGGGTATACCAGTTGAAGTTACTATTGAGTGCATGAGAAGGGTATGAGATGGCTGATGGGTGTTGAGGTGATGTGGTCTCGTGATTTGGGGTCACTCGATATGAGTGTTGTTTGAGGTCCGTTATATGTTTGAATAGAACTATTATTTCAAAGGCAAGTCTAGAGTAAATCGGAAGAAGTTGAGTCAGTTCGTAATGGTTCGAATTAACATGGTTGTGGAAATGACCCGTTCCTTCGGCGTGTTAAGTTATACAAGTGGTTTGTTGTTGTACGTGCAGTCTTGACAACCACCATAATTTGATTGATTTGGGAGGTATTTGATTCTAATGGCCTTGTTATGTGTAAATGGATCCCGGAAGAGCTATGTCAGTTTAGACCACGACTTGGGTTCTGTGTCTTTCACGGTTATGAGAAGTTAGTTGTGTGTTGCGATTCGTCTTCTGAAATGAGTTAAGTGAAAGGTTTCTAGCCAATGAAGTGTTTATTCTACTAGTAGTTCAGGGGTTATGATGAATTCTTGTACTCTCGCGTAACAGGATGATAGGTGCAGTGAGTGGCATAAGAATTGAAAGTTGAAGATCAAGGTTGCAGTTCGGCGTTGATAAGAATGTCATGAGCTCGGAGGAGTAGGGGACGATTTCAGATGTTTAGAATATGCCGGCTCCATCTTAGTGTCACCTGAGAACAGTGTCCTGTGTAAGAGGCATTGCATATTGATTTGCGGATTCTTAATTTCCTTTATAGAATTAGTACGATTGGTGGTATGGATGTGCAAACTTTGCTACTTGGTGCGAAAGGTCGTGGGAGTATATCCCACGGGAAGATCATATAAGTGTGACATGTTAGTCACTTGATTGTTATTGGTTGAAACCTAGTACGGAGATTCTGGTACTGTCGCTAATATGAGAGTTCATGCCTAAAATGTACTCTATTCCTTTGGTTGTGGACCGTGGGAGTTTTTTTCTGAATTGAATGGTTGATCGTATGTGTCATAAATAGGGCCATTGTGGATCCTTGAAAGGTAATTGGCCCAGTATGGATGATCAGAATTGGCTTGAGGTCTGCTGGTGGGTCTAATGTGAATGTGTGCTCTACATCAGGTCGAATGTGTTCATTCAGCATGGCATTGCTATGGAGGAGTCTTCAGGTGTTGGATGTTATTCCTGTCGTCAACTATCCTATGTAATACTCTATTATGCCATGTGGGTTGTGAGGCGGCTTGATTATTCTCACAGGAGTTATGATCCCGTGCAGCTTGTGGTGTTATACGAGCAAGATGGCTCTCGAGATGCATGTCATTTATTGCACCTTAGTCGCGCTTGGGTATCCGTCTCCCCAGGGTTGTATTTATGCACTTGGCGTGCTTGTGGTAGATATTTGGACATTTCATGGGTATGAGAATTATGGCTTGAAAGGTATTTCCTTATTGATTGTCATGTGTGGATCGTGTGGCACGCTGCCACGGGTATTATGTTTGGATTGGGTTGCATGCCGCAATGGTATCATATTTGGATCGGGTTGCACGCCGCAACGGTGTCATGTATGGATCAGGTTGCATACCGCAACAGTGAGATGTTGAGTACAAGTTCCTTATTCTTATTTTGTGTGCCTTGTTCCTCATCGCTGAGATAGGTTTATAGCATATGTTTGGCCATTTTATTCGTTATGTGGGCTGGGTAGTTCTTTGCCAGAGTTCGTTCTTCCTTATGGGTCATATTTGAGTTGTAGCTTGTTGGCGCATTGATGGATTCATATGAGATTTTAGACAGTGTTTGAGGTGGCTTATAGCCCGAGCAGCGTGTACTGGGTAAGACGAGGTTATTGGACCTGAAATCAGTGCGATCAAATTTATGTAAGGTATATTAAAGAGGAAATATCACTATTTAGTTCAGAATGAGGTAATGGTTCTTGTCACGCGGAGAGACTCCATGATTTATTGATTGGGCAGGTGGTCATGAGCTTCTACGTGTCGCTTTCTTCATTGCAGTATCGGG